>PVKN010001410.1:0-52582 GCA_004027915.1 Capromys pilorides
AGGAGAAGGAGTAGAAGGAGAAGGAGGAGGAGGAGAAGGAGGAGGAGAAGTAGTAGGAAGAGAAGAAGAAGGAAGAGGAGAAAGAGAAGGAGGAGGAGAAAGAAGGAGAAGGAGGAGGAGAAGAAGGAGGAAAAGGAGAAGGAGGAAAAGGAGAAGGAGGAAAAGGAGTAGAAAGAGGAGAAGGAGGAAGAGAAGGAGAAAGAGAAGGAGGAGAAGGAGAAGGGGGAAAAGGAAAAGGAGAAAGAGGAGGAAGAGGAAGAGAAGGAGAAGGAGGAGAAGCAGAGGAGGAGGCATGAGACGGCTGTAGACACCTGTGAGCAGTGGCGCTGGCAATGCCTGCTCCTTAATTTGATGGTGAAGTAGGACATTTTAGGGTGCCACAATGCCAGGTGTGAAATCCCAGCACCTGGGAGGCCGAGGCAGGAGGATCACTATGAGTTTGAGGCCAGCCAGGGCTGCATAGTGAGTTTGAGGCCAGCACGAACTGCACAGCAAAGTCCTGTCTCAAAATTGTTTTTACTAAAAAGGTTGTAGGGAGGCTGGGGAGATAGCTCAGCAGTCTAAGCCCCTGCCTGGCAAGTGCAAGGACCCAGGTTCGATCTCCAGTACTGCATGTGTGCCAGACCCAGAACCCCAGGTGCTCTGTGTCAGCCACCGAAACCGGGTGTGGTGGCAAACGCCTGTAATCTCAGCACTGGGTTGGGTGAGACAAGAGGATCCCTGCTAGTCCAGCTGCATATCAAGAACCTGTATCAAATAAAGAAATCAATAAAAGATTTTTAAAGAATGTTTTGCAAGGTGTGGAGTGCATAACCGCCCAAGTGTACCCCAGTAGCCATCCATCCTTTGAACTTCTGCAGCGGCGCCTGGCTTCCTGCGCCTGAATCTCCCTTTGGCTCAGCAGGGCTGGGTAGTTGCTACTACATCTTAGAATTAGTTATCCTGTTCCTACCCACTCTTGTTCTCGTTTTGTTCAATTTCCTTCCCCATCTAGACCAGAATTTTCAGTCTAGGCAAAGGGCAGTGTTTCTCTCTGTCACCCCGGGGTTGCCTGGGCCCCTGAGGGTAGTGCATCTGAGTCAAGAAGGAGTTGCCTGGTCTCCCCATTCCCTGTCTGTTCTGTGAACCTGAGTGGCACTTTTCTTTGTCCCTTCCTGGGGCACACTTGCCTCGCCTAAGTTGACTTGCTTTGTGGAGAAGGTAGTCATTAGTGGACTGACTGGGTGTAAATGACACTGCCATTGCTCACACTCGGCTCACACTCGCCGAGGGGCCTGGAATCAGAAAGCGTGGCAGGGGAACGTTAGGGTTTAGGTCTTTAGCAGGCTCCCCCCTGAAGGGCTCATAGCTGAATGTGCTGTGAAGAGACTGGACGAACCATGTCACTGAGTGTGACCTGGAAGGGTTTATTCTGGTCTCTGGCTCCTGCCTCGTCCTGTGCTTCCTGGATGCCACGGTTTGAGCAGTTGTCCTCTCACACTGTTCCCCCACGCCACTTCTGCCATGGGGACAGCTGACCATGAACTGAGCCTGTTGAAACCCTAAATCTCGCCTCCTTGAATTTGCAGGTGCCAGATATTCCCTCGCAGTGACAGGAAGATGACCATCACAGGATGCAGGTTGGCCGAGAGGACAGATCCAGGTGTTTTACAGGCGAAGTCTTTCTTGAGTCTCACCCTTACTCTGTCTCTCTGAGTCCTCCTTGTCTGATTCTTCCAGATGGCCAAGTTGGGTGGAAACTCTCTCCTTAGCCATCTTCAAATCTCCAGGATCATTCCCAAGGCCCGGTGCTTAACAGCTGCTCAACAGGACATGTTGCCCCAGTGAGCGACAGAAGAAACTTGAACTCTGCCTCTGTTTGAGTCCAGCGTTCTCCCCACACACAAGATGAATTCTCTCACCCACAAAATTCTCCTAGGCTAGACTTGGTCTGAATTTACTGCAAAATCCTCTCCAAAGGAGGGATCCAGAAGGGTCCCCAGGGCAAAGAAGTGTGATGAAGACTCTATTCTTTTCATATGTAGTCCCCATGCATCTGGGCATTTAAGGTATCTGAGTAGGGCCAGCCAGATAGCTCAGCAGACTAGAGTGCCTGCTTAGGCAGAGCGCAGTGCCTGGCGTATGATCCCAGAGTGCCGTGCCAGGCCCACCCCCAGGGGCACACTGGGATGGCCATTGAGACTGGGCATGGTGGCGCGAACCTGTGATCTCAGTTCTGGGAAGGCTGAAAATAGGAGGATCACTATGAGTCCAACCTGTGCAGTGAGACCTTGTAGACCCTAGGGACCCTGTGCTTAATACATTTAAAAAGAAGAAAGTATCTGAAATACCTCACTTTTAGAGACCTGCTTAGCTTCCTTTAACCCCTAATTTCCCAAACCATTCCCAAACCATATTCTATTTCTCAGGGCCCCTCCCACAACTAAACTCATCTAGGATTCCAGAGTTTACAACGTATAGTTTGTATCCTTAATTATAAACTAAAATAGCACAATGCCCAATGCTTCAATAGTTATTTCAGCTGGCAGCCTTTGAGTGGATAGTTAGGTCATCTCTAAGAATAAATGGTTAAGGGCCAAGGGCTGGGGAGATAGCTCAGCAGCCTAAGCACCTGGGTGACAAGTGCAAGGTCCTGAGTTTGATCCCAGGTACTGAAAATAAATAAATAAGAAAGAACAAATGATCAAGATGCCTGGAAGGGTAGGAGTGGGTCAGATGGACTTTTTCGTTTTAGTTTTTGAGGAATCTCCATACTGATGTCTATAAGTATTTACTTATACATTTACCAACAAGGTAGAAGGGTTCCTCTTCCCCCTCCACTTTTCCAGCATGTGTTATTATTTCTCTTATTGGGGGAGTCTATTTTTGGTAGTCCTTTATTCTAAATATTAGTCATCTAAAGCTAAAGGCATCATTCTGCAATGACCCATGCATGCCCCTGTTTATAGCAGCATAATTCATTACAGCCAAATCTTGGAAACAACAGCCTGTAAGTCGATCAACAGATGAAAGCCCAAAGAAAGTGTGGCATCAAGCCAGGCATGGTGGCGCACCCCGGTAATCCCAGCACTCAAGAGGCTGAGGCAGGAGGATCATTGTAAGTTCGAGACCAACCAGGGCTACAAAGTGAGCCAAGGCCAGCCTGAACTGCATAGCAATTCAGTCACAAAAAGACACACACACACACACACACACACACACACAAGACAGAACAGTTAGTGTGGTATATGTACACCACGGAGTACTGCTGTACCGTATATAAGGATGCACATGAGTTGTGCGTAGGAGAGTGGGCGCCCCTAAGTGAAAGAAACCAGATGTCCAGGCTTAACTTTTGTTTTGCTTATATGAGAGACCTAGAGCATAAATAAATAACAAAACAGGAGACAGGCAGTAGGAAACAGGGAGACAGATCTTTTGCGAAAGGGAAAAGGCCCAGAAAATGGGGTGAAAAAATGGTTACGAGGTGCTATGTACCCATGCCAATGCCCCCAAAGAACACAACTGTCACATACTGCTGACACATACTGTAAATTTTTTTTTTAAAGAGCAAGGGGTCAAGCCATAGAAACACATTATTATTGCTAACATGCACACACATGCATGTAATGAAATGATCCCAATGTACATGTAAGTACATCTATGTAACACCATATCCATGGGCAGATTCTCATTCATTCATTTGTTCGTTCATTCAGCAAACAGTGACCTGGGCACGTAGGCTCTGAACATAAGGGGCCTTGCCTTCGCCATCTGGATGTAAAGAGACAAACTGAGAAAACTGTGGGTCCCAGGGCATGTGGGAGATTCGGGTCAACCCTCTGCGCCCTCATTTTAGAGGTGGCGAGGCTCCTTGTTTTCCTCCCTGCTCACACCTAGACTTAGGTGGGACAGAACTTTCTGTGTGGTCAGGGGCTGCTTGGAGATGCTCATTTGATATGAACAGTGTGTTCTGGACATAATTTGCAAACACTTAAAAATTAAGTATAATCCTATGATGTAGTGAACATACACATTCTTTTCCATTTTTATTTTTTAAAAAATCCTTATTTACTTGGTACAGGGTCTTGCTACACAGTTCAGACTCAGAGTGATCCTCCTGTCTTAGCCTCCCCAGCTCTGGGATTATAGGCGTACGCCACCATGCCTGGTTTTGGTGGCCAGGATGGTGTGCAGGGGGTCCCAGGGCTGGTGTGGCATACAATACCGGGGATCAAACGCTGGTCCTTGTGCTTGGCAGGCAGACGCTTAGATCACCAAGCTATCTCCCCAGTCCAACATGCATATTCTGTTTTTGGATATTTCAACTTCCTTTCTAATTGATCCTGATTTCACAGCCTTGCAATGGGGTTCAGCTTTAGAAGCTCTCTAACCCTGGAACCATTGCTTTTTAGGTCAAAGCTGAAATGCAGGGCAGACAGAGAGCTCTGGCTCCTTTACGTTGTCGCCATCTGTCTGTCCTGGGAGGAAAGTGTGAGCCGGCCAGGTGAATGCTGACGAAGCCCGGGTGAGTTAGGACCTGTCTCCTCTTCTTGTTGGAAACACAGCCAAGGGAGGGCGGAAGTAGGGGACTGACATGGCCGCTGCGGGGCGGACACAGAGGTGCGGGCGCGAGGTGGACTTGGCTCTGCTTGGGTCTCTTCAGCGCCAGGCTGAACCTATTTGGGACCTTGCGGGGGTGGCTGCTGCTGCCCGACCGCATCTGCACCCCACTTGGACAGTCCTGCTGGGGACAGCTGGCAGGCGCAGCTGGAGGGGGCGTGGAGGAAGGACAGACAGTTCCCGGGTCGGAAGAAGGGTGCAGTGTCTGCAGCACCGGATGGCGGCGAGGGACAGGTGGGGCGGTGGGCTCGGCCCCTCTCCAGCTGTCTGGCCTCCGGCACCCGCGCAGCCTGCCTGGCACGCAGCGTCTTACCCTCCCCGTGTGTGGGGTCAGCCCAAGGCACCTGCTGTCTGAAGCCAAGCAGGACCCTTCTGATCCTCTTGGAACCCTATTCCCTCTTCTCAGTGAAGGTGTGATTTCCTGGCTGCCCCAAGAGTGGAGACAGGGTGGCCATGGAGGGGTGAGGAGTTAGGGGTGACTGGGGGGCGACGGAGGTCAGAAGGCGCGGTCTGTCTCCTGACCTATCTGTCTCGGTAAGCTCCGCTGTGCCCCAGAATCCGGCTTCACCCAGTTCTTCAGGAAGCTGTCTCGGCATCAAGCTGGCCCTGGAGGTGTCCAGCCCTGCTCTGCGGTCTCCACAGGTCCAGCCCACAGAGGGTTTCTGTTGTTCCTGCCTCACCTCAGAAACGTGGTCTCTTCCTCTTGGCCGGGCGTGGAGGAGGCCGCTGAGAAGCCAGGGGGCGCTGCAGCAGCACAGGACCCAGGCTCACCCCCTGGGGTCTTTCCCAGCCTTGCACAGAGCCTGGGAGAGGTAGAGAAAGCATGGGGTGGGCGGCGGCCAGCGCGATCTCACACATACCTGTATGCGGTCACTTCTGCGCTCGAGGTCACCTACCGCGAGACGGACTTGCTCACGCGTCTACGCGGCTGCTACCGCCGCTGCCGCCAGGCCAGGAGGAGACCCCAGAGAACCTGGATCTGAAGTCCACACTTCCATCCACCGTATTCCAAAACAAAGTCAAAACCATCTTTCCCTCCCAGAGTGGTGACAGATAATAGGTTTGGTACGATGGTGGGGTCACCCAGGGAGCCCCAGGGGTTAGGTTCAGGGCGGAGCTGGGGGGCCTCTCATCGTGGCTGTGCTTCTATTGCCATGTACGAAAGAGTCGTGCATCACCCCGGTTCGTAACTCATCCAGAAGAAGGCGGGCAGTGGTAGAGGGACTGCTTAGCGCGTGCAAGGCCTGGTTCCATCCCTGTCCCCATCTCCAACAGATGGGGAGGCACACTGGAGAGAGATAACCAAAGGTGGGGAGCAGGAAGGGCTCCCTGACAGTCGCCCTTGACCGAGACTGCCGGCTTTGTCTCAGGGAACTCGTTCTTTTATTCGGAGCACATCGATGTCCTGGGGGCCCTGGGCCCTCGGCTCAGTGCCAGGCTCTGTGCTGGTTCCAAGCAAACCCAGGATGTGTCCCGAACACAGCGTTGTTCCGCTTCTGTACCCTGGCTGAGTGACTCTGCGCAAGAAGGTCGCGGCCGCAGGGCGGAACCCGCTCTGCCCACAGCGCGGTTCTGTGACGGGCTGTTCCCAGCAGCAGCTGCTGCAACAACATTTACTTTGTACAGTGGCCAAGGGAGAAAGAGAGGGAGCAAAAAAAAGGAAGAGAGAAAAAGAGGGGGGAGAGTGAGAGATTCAGGGAGAGAGAGAGAGAGAGAGAGAGAGAGAGAGAGAGAGAGAGAGAGAGAGAGAGCGCGAGCGAGCGCGCAGGAGCCTACTCTATTCCAAAATGTTTCTGACAAAATCTGGCACTCCTGGTTCTAATCAAAATACTGAACTTTGGAACAAATTAACATTCCACAGCCCTCACTGGGAAGGAGAATTCAGCGGAGACGACTTCAGTTCACAACCACAACAAAAATAGCTTCTCCTGGGGAAGACACATTCTGCTAACAAGGTCACTTTTGTTTTGCTTCCCCTGCCATCTGGCTGAGCGGCACCAGGGGCTGGCACCGGTACCAGCTTCTTGTGCAGAGAAGGACTGGGAGCCGGGTGGTGCCGCCGAAGGCTTCTTGGGCTCCTGGCAGAGGGTGCCGGTGCCGAGCTACCTTCAGACAGTCCCAGAACGCGGGCAGATGGAGCCCGGGTCTCGCCCAGCCGGGCTCGGCTCCCAGCTCCCGGCAGCAGGAGGTGTGGCACCAGCAGACAGCAACAAGCAGGTGGGAAGCCGAGGAGAAGCGGCAGAAAGGGAAAGAAGCTATCTTTGCCTGGAGAGAAACACTCCAGGACTCAGCATACAGCTGGAGCCCAAGTTCCAGAAGAATAAAGAAGCATTGTTCTCCTCTTCCTCTTCCTCCTCCTCCTCCTCCTCCTCTTCCTCCTCCTCCTCCTTTCTTTTCTTCCTCTCTGCCTCGTCTTCCTCTTCCTTTTTCCTCCTGCTTCCAAGGCTCAGCCTATTTTGGTTACTTGTCCTGGGACCTCAGGGACATCCCATAACCTGCCTCTGCCTCCATGTCCGTGTCTGTACAATGGGCGTCACTTGCATGGGATGTGGAAGGGGAGGGGAGCGAGGGAGCTTGTGTCGTGGCCAGGATTATCCGGAGCTTGGAGCGCATAGAGAGGACCCTTCAGCAGCCTCCCGTGGCCTCAGGGGTCTTTCCAGAGGCCTCTGCTTGACATATGTCAACCTGGGGCATTTTGGCTGCAAAAATGCTGCTTTTCCTATACCTGCGATTTTTCTGTCTTTTAAAGTAGGACAAAAACTAATGAATATTCACACAAAATGTCACATGCAGTTTTAATGCTTGTGACCTTCTGGTAGGCGTCTAGAGGTCCCAGATTATCTATTGGGAGCCAGGGCAGGGGACAAAAGTTTTGGTAACCCAGAGGAGGGAGCCTTAAAATGACCAGCCCCTCACCCTTCCTCTGAGAAGCAAGGAGTTCATTAGTGCATCTTCTTCCTAATTTATTACATCCCCAAAAGACAAATAGGGAGATGTTGACTTCTGGTTGAGTGGAGTCTAGTTGCCGAGAGCTGGGAGCAAGGTGGCACAGGGACCCTGGGATTCTGTAGCTGGAGGGAACAAGGGTGTTAGAGGGTCTCACAGTCCCAAGTGTCCCTGGTTCAGAGTCAAGCTTTGGCAGCTGGCCTAGGATTTGAAAGCTCTGCATGAGTCCCTTGCTGCTGTTCGGGGGGCTTGCCATCTGCCCGACAGTGTCCCCTAGTGGGGCACATCTCAAGTGGGCCACCGGACACCTCTGGCCCAGTGCCCCTTTGTCCACTGACTTTTCCATCACTGCGGTGGCCCCTCAGATCTCAGATTTATACCATGTACCTGGAGGTCCTTAAGGTTTGAATGAGACCCCCCAGTGAGCCTGTGTTGGAAACTCAGTCTCCAGGGCAACAGTGTTGGGGGAGGAGCCTAAAGGGAGCTTAGATTGTCTGGGCTCCACCCCCTTGGATAGCTTGTTGCCTGTCAGGAAAGGCCTTGGAGCTGTGAGCACTGTTTCCTGCTCCCTCCCGCTCTTGCCCTGTTTTCCTTCCCAAGCCGGCCTGGGATGATCTAGCCAATCGGCAGAGCTTCAGCCCTCCTCCCCCTGGGGCATTCCATATAGCAGGGATCTGAGCACCCCACACACAGTCACTCAAAGAATGGGCTCAGGTAGGTTTAAGGTGAGACTTGATCTGGGTGGAGAGATACAGCCCATCAGAACATGGAAACAGGGAAGCAGGCTGCTGGCTCCAGAATCTGCCGTCTCCAAAACGCTTACTGATAGCTCGTCTTGCAGCACTTCACAGACACTGAGACCATGAGAACTGTCTAAAGCACTAGAAGAAGGGTTCCTGGGGGTCAGTCAGTGCTGGCGGCCAAAGCCTTGCCATGCCCCGCTGGACCCTGCCAGTTAGGAAGGCACTTGGCCTATCCAGAAGAGGGGTAGGAGACCATGGACTTAGGGGAACAGGTGGCACCAGGTAGGAGGAGAGGTCTTGGAGGTTGGACATAGAGAACAGAGTTTCCAAGTGGATTCATCGGTCGCCTGTCCTGGTGCCACGGCAGGCACACATTGCCCGTGCAGCTGCAGTGAGGGCTGGGCCGCCTCAGCCCTTTGAATGAACACCTCCTGACAGGAGCAAGTACCTTGTTTGTTTTTTTAATCTTTTGTGGTAGGATGCGTGGAACCAGGGCCTCACAGGGTTCCTCCACGCCCTGTAAACTGTGCCATAGTGACAGGAATTATGCGGGCCTGTCTGACGGCTGACACCAGGTTCAGGTGGCCCTCAAGGGCTCGTGGGGTGGAGGCGGTCAAGAGCCCAGTGTCCCACCCTCTCCTCCTAGGCTGTGTTCAGTGGCTCCTGACCCCAGCCAGGGCTTAGCCCCGTCAGTTTCCTTATTTCAGGTAAATGACGCATTTTTTCCCCGTCTCTGCGTTTTGAAAGAGAGGCCGACAGACAGCGCGGAGCAGCGCTGTGAATCACAATCAGAGTTTCCTGCCGCAGAGCACGCAAGATGAGAATTGATCTCCAGCCTCTTACCGTCATCACTGGCTGAGTGTGGGAGAGACGCATGCATAAGTCAGCGAGGAAAACTTGCAGGCCTGATTGCCAGCTGCATGTCAACAAAGGGCCCGCGCGAGGCAAGACGGCTGCCACAAGCCGGGAGCAAGCCGCGCCCAGCCCAGCCTCTTCTGGCTCCAGAATAACAAGGAGGCCCTCCCCTGTGCTTCTGTTATTTCCATCGGCTTTATTAGGATGTGATTTGCATGCAATAAACTGTGCCTACCTTAAATGTGTGGTCCAGTGTTCTGGCAAGCGTATTGGTCCAGGTAACCATGGCCTCCACCGGTTGTAGAAAATTCCACCTCCCTCCAAAGTTCTTGCCGCCCCTTTGAAGCCAGGCTTCCTTTCCCTTTTGTCCTCAGGCAGCCGCTGATCTGCTGTCTGTCACTCCAGTTTTGCATATTTTATAATCTTGCATAATAAAATCATATGGAATGTATTCTGCCTTTGCCTTCTTTCGCTGGCTTTGGAGATTCAACGGTGCTGTCACAGAAATCAGCCATGTGTTCTCTCTTATTGTTGAGGAGGGTTGTGTGGTTTGTTTATGCATTTATGTCCCCCTGTGGGTGGACATGCAGGATGGCTCGAGGTGTTTGGATGTTATGATGATGTTTCTCTTACACGCTTGTATAAGAGCCTTTGTGTGGACGTATTCTTTCATTTCTCGTGGGCAAATATCTAAGAGTGGTTAGGCTGCAAGGTAGGTGTGTATTTCTTTTATAAGAAAGGGCAAGATATTTCTCCAAAGTGGCCGTACAATTTATTTTTATGTCCCCACCCATAAGGTGCAGAAGCTCAAGTTACTCTGCATTCTGTGGGGTTCTTAGTCTTTTAAATGTGAGCCAAAATGAACCTTTCCTCTTTTTAAACTTATTGTCTCAGACAATTTGCTGCAATAACAGGAAACTAACAAGGACTATTTTTGAATATCTTTCCATGTGCTTGTTGAGTTTTCATATGTCTTATTTTACAATATTGGGCTGGGGAGAGAGCTCAGCAGAATTAAGTGCTTGCCTGGCAAGTGCATGGGCCTGAGTTCAATCCCGGGTTCTGAAAATAAATAAATAAATGAATAAAGATACTGCTATCTTCAGTATCACATGCATGATAGAATGTCTTTTTTATATCTATTATCCATTGAAAATTAGGTTGTCTTATGATTTAGCTGTAGGGTTCTTTTCGGGTTCTAAGCTGTTTGTTAGATAGTGTATTTTTTCTGAGTCCGTGTTGTGAATTTTCAGTTTATTAAGTATGGACTCCAGAAAGCCAAGCTTTCCACTATGATAAAATTTCACTCATCAAGTTTTTTCTTTTACAGTCTGTGTTTTTAAATCTTACCTTAGAAACCTTTGCAGACTCTAAGACCAGAACTGACAACTGCATTGTCTAACACAGGCATTTGTATTTCCACATAAATCTAAGAATCAGTTTGTCAATATTTATTTAAAAGCTCTGTTGGAATTTTGGTAGGGGTTACATGAATCTATCAACCTATTTGGAAAAAATCAGTATCTTAGCAACCTAATCCTGCTCATCCATGAACGTGGTACACAATTTATTTTAGTCTTTAAACATTTTATCAGCCCTGTGTTTGACAGTTTTCACTGTACAGGTTCTGTGCACCCTTTGTTACATTTCTTTGATTTTGGAGACTGTTAGAAATCAAATTATATTTTTATTTCCATTTGTGCTTTTATTGTTGTTGTTTGTCCTCTTCTTGCTCCTGTTTTTCAGGGATCCTGCCTGGTCATAATGTGGCTAATGGCCAGCAGGTCTTCCTGTGTTTGGCGCCACCCACATCCAAGCTTTAGCTCCTGGCTGGTGGGGTAGCTCTGGTCTGGCATTAACACTGCCCTACCACTTGCCCCTTACTCCAGAATCTACAGCTATTCTTGACAAAATCCTTGGCTCACCACACCCTGTCCCTTTTGTCAGAGCTCCCACAGCCACGCCCCCTGTAGGAAGCCAGGAGGAGACTTCACAGGTGCCTGGACAGCTTTGCCACACGGACTCTCCATTTCCTACCACCTCATGGATGACTAGGCTATAACTGCTTGTTCCAGATGAAGAAAGCTTGTTATTCAATCCTCTGCACCTAGTAGGCTGCCCTAACAGATGGCCATGAACTAGGTGGCTTAAAACAACAGAAACATGTTTTCTTTTTCACAGATCTGGAGGCCAGAAGTGAACCAAGATGGCGTCAGGGCCCTGTCCCTGGGGAGACCTTCTGAGCCCTTCCTTGCCTTCTCCTAGTTTCTGGTGGGTTCTGAGAGTCCTTAGCACTTTTGGCTTACAGCTGCAGAGGTACAATGTCCCCCTTCATCTCCACAGGCAGCTCTCCCTCTGTGTGTGTGTGTGTGTGTGTGTGTGTGTGTTTCTTCTCCTTTTCATTCTTTCTTTTTTTTGTACGGGAACTGAACTCACGACTTTTAGCTTATCAACAGGGGCTGTGCTGCTAAGCTCTATCCTTAGCCCTCTTCTCCTTTTCTTACAGACACAGCGATCCTGTTGGGCTAAAGGCCCACGGACTCCATGTCAGCCTCACCAGGGTAACTGCATCTGTGTGATTATTCCATTCGTGCCAGGTCACCATCTCAGGTGCTGAGTTAAGACTTCCGCATTTTTTGGCAGGGTTGGTGGAGACGCACAGTTCAATCCACTAACAACAAAGGAAGCCTTGGCTCTTTCTTTGATCCTTTTCTCACCTTGTTCTCTTAAAGAATCGGTGGAGGAGGGCCAGCAAGATAGCTCAGGCAGTGGACTAAGCCCCTGCTTAGGCAAGTGCAGGGCCCAGGGTTCCATCTCCAGTCCCACATGCCACACTGGTTCTGCCCCTGGGGCATGCTGAGCCGGAGAGAGTCTGGGCATGTTGGTGCACACCTGTAATCCCAGTGCTAGGGAGGCTGAAAACAGGAGGACTACTACGAGTCTGATCTGTGTAGTGAGACCTTGTACCAAATACATTAAAAAAAAAAAAAAAAAAAAAAAAGAATCGCTGGAGGCCCCAGTTCAAAGTTCCCCGTCTTGGTTATTTTTCCTGAACGTCCCTGGAAGAATGACTCACCTCTGCCTATAGCCTTTTTGCATTTCTTTATTTTTAATTTTTTTAAATTAAACAAATTAATTTTATGTGTTTAGTACAGGGTCTTCAGGCCCTCACTACACAGATCGGACTTGTAGTGATCCTCTTGTTTTGAGCCTCCCAAGAGCTGGATTATAGGCGAGGACCACCATGTCCCGTCTCAATCTCCATCTCAGTGTGCCCTGGAGGCGGAGCTAGCACGGCATGCTGCCTTTGCCTAAGCAGGTGCTTCAGTCAGCTGAACTATCTGCTGGCCCTCTTTTTGCATTTCTGTTAAAGAATCTATCACCGTATTCAACCCAAGGGCAGAAGCCACCTTATTCATCTGGGCAGAGATCTCCGGTCCCAGAATCCCATTTAGATCTGCTCCGTGGAGTTGATGTTCCATCTGGGGGTATTTCAGTCACATGTTCCAATAAATAAATAAATAAATAAATAAATAGCCAGTCTGCAGATAAATGAAAACCATGAGGATGTTTGGCATCTCTGTATCATTTAGTTTTCTATTTTAAGCATTTTATCATTAAGAACCACTTTGCATAAACATTTAGAGCCATCGCTAAATGTCCTCCTATGTGAAATCCCCATTTTTGATTGGTTCTACTATTTCAACAAGTAAAAACAGTGGTTTAACGTAAATGAACGATAGCTGGGCTTCCTGATCTTGGCACTGTTGATGTTCCAGGCTAGATTATTCTTTACCAGCGGCTGTCGTGTGCTGTATAGGACGGTGAGCAGCGCCCTAGCCTTTAGCTCGCAGATGCCCCTACTCTCGCTTAATTTAGTTACGACAACCGAAACAATGTCAGTGCCTCCTGGGGGTTGTGGGGCGCATGTGGTAAAATTGCCCCTGGTTGCTAAGCATAGGAACATCCACCTAGGGTTAGGCATCTTCCTTTTCCAGTGGCTACAACCCTCTGAATTTATCTTGTTTTCTGTAGGGTACTTCCCTGTATTGCAAGGCTGTGCTGCTCCGAGACAACTGGTGCTGTGAGCAGATGGCGCGACTTGGCTGTCCCCTGCTCCTGCCTCTGTGCACCTGGGACCTGTGGGCGGCCTTGTTTGTGTGGAAGCAAAAGTCGATGTCCCCATTTATTACCAAGACTCAGGCGTGGGGAGGGGAGGACCAATGCCATAACATACAGCTGCATCAACTTTACCTTGGATGCCCCAGACGTTTCTAGAGCCTTCATGAACTCCTTTGAGCTGGAAGGAATGTGGTCATGGTCGTAGACGAGAGACCCCAAAGCTAAGGGTAGACGTCACCCTTAGAGGAAGTTTAAAGCCAGCCCGTAAAGGTGAAAAGGGGTGCCAGGGCTCAGGCAGCCATGCAGGTCTGCAGGATGAAATGCTCCCGTGCAGGGCTGTTCCGGCCATGCACAGGTTGGGCCAGAGGGCAGACAAGGAAGCCACTGTCATTCTCTGGTGGAGCAAGGGATGACATGCTTCATGTGGATTTGGGTCAGGGGCTGGCATGGGGCACAGTGGAGCTTCCGGTCTGGAAATGCTGAGGCTCTGCTTCCTTTCCGCAGAGAAGAGGAAACCTCTTGGGTTTCAGTCTGGAAGCCCTGGGACTGTTGGCCGCCTCTGTTCCAAGCAGAGACCCACCCTGGGGGTTGGGGTCTGCTCTGTGATGCCAGCCCCGTGAACTGCAAGACAGACCCTTGCTGAGCAGCCGTTCTGCTACTTGTCTAAAAATTGTGGCCAAGTTCACGCAACATAAAAGTCGCCAAGTAGACAACTGAGTGACATTTGGGCCATCCAAGGGATGGCACACCCGTCACCTCTGTCTAGCTCTGAGGTGTTTTTATGCTTCCCCCAAACCCTGTACCCAGAAGCAGGACCCTGGGACCCTCTCTGCGAGCCCTGCCAACCCCCAGTCTGTGCCATCTCCGTGGGTTTGTCTATGCTGGGTGTTCTCATAAACGGGATCCTGCAGCCTCCTGTGTTGGCTTCCTTCACTTCGCACAATCTCCTCGGGCCTCCTCCATGGTGCAGCGTGCCTCAGTGCCTCATGCCTTTCCACATGTGAACAGCATCCCACTGTGCGGATGGGCCACAGCATGCTTGCGCTCAGCCTTTCATGGACACTTGGGCTACCTCCCATTTGGCTACGGAGAGGAGCTGCTGTGTGTGTGTTCCTTTCTCCCATGAGCATTTGAAGGGTCTGGAGCACATCCTAATTCCCTGCCAGGGCTCTCATTGTGAGGTCCCTGTCCCCGGTCACCCCACACATGCACCTCCTGGTGGCCCAGCCCCTCAGCACCACTGCCATCCTGGGATTGGATGTGAAGTGCCTCCAGTCTTTTGTCTTCCCACAGGGGTGTTTTGGCTTAGAACACTTTCTTTGTCCCTCTACACCTCGTGTCTTAGTCTGCTTTCTGTTGCTATCACAGAATACTGGAGAGTGAGTAATTTATAAAGAAAATGAGTTTACTGCTTACCATTCTAGAGAGCAGGAAGTCTAACACCAAGGTACTGGCACGGGCTGTATTGTGATCATCCTGCAGTGGGAAGCATCACATAGTGAGAGCTCAGGACCCTCTTCCTCTTCTTGTATTTAATATCCCACTAATTCTTCCACCCTACTAATGCCATCCTGAGGACCCTACCCTCATGACCTCCCCAATACCACCGACACATCAACTTTGGGACTAAGTTTCCACCACATAGAGCCTGGGGGTCAAAGTCAGCCCCTAGCACCTGGCTACCACTTACTTCCCCTCCAGGGTGACATGCATGTAATGTCTCCCTTGCTGGGGACACTTCCCTAGTGCCACCTAACTCAGTCTTCAACCTGATGTCAGATTGACTTTGGGAGAGAAGCAAGACAGGGGTCTAGGCCGATCATGAGCCATGGGCCATGAGCTCTAATGACCAACTGGGGGACAGAGAGCATGGTAGGGAGAGGCAAGATGGCCCTGTGAATGAGATTGGGTGTCACGGATGCTTTTTCTGGGGGTGCCTTTCTGGCTTTGGAAGGCCTACAGGAGACACACTCCAAAGTCTGCTGGCTCCACTGTGTTCCTGGAGGTCTTTCTGCTTGTCTCTGTCCCAGCTTTGGTGTGTCCTGTGTCACAATCTGCAGTCCACTCATTACAAGTGACAGAACCTCTTGAGAGGGGCTCCTGTATTATCATCCTTGGATCTCAGCACCCAGAAAGGGCTTAGAACACAAAAGAGCTCACGCCTGGTAAAAAGGACCTCAGGGAGCAAAGACTCTGAATTCAATTTCTGGGAGCTGCGGAATTCAATGCAATTACTATTCACAGTGCTTGTGCATTACTAGAAGTTATTTACATTAAGATAAATGTAGTCTTGAGTTACCAGGAACAGAGAGACATTCCTGAAAACAGGTATGCATCCTAAGGAAATCAGACCCATCCTTGTTTATTGAGCCTGTGAAGTTCTTAAACAAAAGCTTTATCGAAATATAATTTAACCACTGAAAGTGTACCGCTCAGTTGTTTTTAGTGTATTCAGAGAATGGTGCCACTAGGACCCAAAAGAATGACTTAGCCCATAGTGGTCACTTCCCTTGTCCCTCTCCCCCTGCCTGAAACATTACCTTCAGCCGCCAACATTCTGTATTCTGGGGCCCAGTCTTGGACACTGCACCTTGGACACCCCTGCCTCCTGCCCCATCATGATGACAGCTTTGCACAGCTCAGCTAATGAGAATTTTCTTTAATTAAAAAAAATGTTTATTTGAGGCAGGGTCTCACGATGCAGTTCAGACTCATAGTGATCCTCCTGTCTCAGCTTCCCCAGCACTGGGATTACAGGCACACACCATCACACCTGGGTTAGAGGCCCACACAGCGTGTGGTACTGGGGATTGAACTTGGGTCTTTGCACTTGTCAGGCAGGCACTTAGGCCACCGAGCTATCTCCTCAGTCCAGCAAGATTTTTCCAGGCAGGGCTTGAGGCACGCATGGCTTGTTCATTCATTTTCCATTGCTAATAACACAAAGCCCAGCCTCGGTGAGTTATAAAGAAATGAGATTGATTTTAGCTCATGTTTCTGGTTTCCAGCTGAGGGGCTGCTTCTGGCAACAGCCCTTGTGCTCACAGAGTGACAGGACCACACCTGGCAGGGACAAGGGATGTGGGTTTCCTGGTGGCTTCCCTCATAAAGCCACCAGTAATTGGGGGGGGGGGGGGGAGGCACTATTGCCCAAGGCAATAGTTAGAGTTTTCACCCCGTACTACCTGACAGTGGGAATTAAACCCCAATGTGAGCTTAGGCGTACTCTGTATTCTAGCCTTAGCCAAGAGGTGTGAAAGAAAGAAAGAAAGAAAGAAAGAAAGAAAGAAAGAAAGAAAGAAAAGATGTGTTTCGGAGTACAAGGGGCTCCAGATAAGTACGAAACTGAGGCCATCTGGTCAAAAAGTAACCTTAGAAGAAAAGAAGATGAGAGAAGTCACAGAGCATTAAACAGGGAGAGAGGGACGAGCCGCCAAAGTACTCCTTTAGGCAAGTTTGCAGGGTTCGAGTCTATCAACAAAAGCGATGATGTCATGGAATTGGGAGTTGGGAACATTATTGGAACGAATGTTCCATTGATTACAGCAGTCGCTGACAGCACCAGCAGAAATGGAGCTGGGTGATCAGCCTCAGATTCTCCCCCTGACATTTGCAAGAAAAGTGGTGAACACATCCCCGACTCCCCGCTTCCCTCCCCTCCTTATGGGTATGAGGTAAGCGAACTGCCTGTTGGACGTTCAATCTCTTCTCTTAATAGACTCCTGGGCATGCCAGAATGTCTGCCGGGCCTGGATGTCTTATTTGAGCGCAGGCTCTCATCTTTTTTTTTTTTTTTCTGCTGTGTTTAATTAAAAATAAATAAAGCAGTCCATTTGGAGGGCTTTGCCTCCCTCTGATGGATGAGGCAGAGTATGAAGGGGCTTTTCAGGCAGGATGCAGCTCGGGGACGAGGTCCGAGTCCTAATCTCTGGGTCCCGTAATTATGCTCCTGACGAGGCCGAGGAGATTTTGCAGATACCATGAGGCGAAGGGGCCTGGGCTGGAGAGATGACCCTGGGTTAGCTGGGTGGGCCCGGGGTTGTCACGGCGTCCTCAGAAGAGGCAGGCGGGAGGGCGGGAGTCAGAGCAGGCCACGGGCTCACAAAGGCAGAAGTCGGAGCACGTGGGAACACGGTCACCTTTAGACGCCAGAAGTGGCAAGGACACAGATCTGCTCTAGAGCCACCAGGAGGAGAGCAGCCCGCAGACGCCCCTAGACGTCCGACCTCCAGCCCCGCGAGCACACAGCGCACAGAGCCGAGGGTGATGCGGGGCCGCTCTCCGCCCATCAGCGGCTGCAGCCGCCGGAGGAAACGGAGACGGATTTCCGTGTTGAGTCTGGGCTTCCCTTTGAGGCCGCGGCTTTTCCTATTGAGGTCTGAGCTCACAGTTACCGGGTGGGGACAGCGCGTACCAGATGCCGAGCAGACAGCGGGTCACTCCACGCTGCCGGTGCCCGCGTGGGATGGGCACCCCCACTGCCCCCGCTCTGCAGATGGAGGGCTAAGTGCGAAGCAGACCGTTGCAACCAGAGGCGATGTTGACCCCGCCACGGACACTGAGCGATGTCTGGAGACGTCTTAGGAGTTATAGTCAGGATTGGGGTGCTCCTGGCATCTAGTGGGAAGAAGCCAGGATGAACCTCTGCCGAGTTTCTCTGCAGCGCTTGTACTTGATAGCTGCGGCAGCTGGGCCATCCACTCTCGGCCAATGAATGGCGTGCGTGTGCGCATGCGCCTGTGTGCACACACGCATCTACGGGGTGCACGTGGTGGGCGTGCAGCAGGTAGGTGAGCCTGAGTGGTGGAGACAGATTAGGGAGGACCGGGGACCTGGCCTTTGCCTCACTTTCCGTTGTCATCTCCACAGTCTCTGTTCTTTTTGTACAGAGCCCTCCCCACCTCCCCAGCTGCTGTACCCACACAGGCCCCAGCGCGAATGTGCGCACCCTTCCCGGAGCGGCAGCTGAGCAGCTTGTTGGTTGCAAAGTGCTAGAAGGAGCTGGGGAGCAAGATGAGTCCTTTGTAGAGATCAGGAGCTAACGTAGTCCCGACACCGGGTCAGGGCGAGTCATCCGCAGGGTCTCTGCTTTCTTACCCAGGTATCGCACCATACCGGCTCCTGGCTTCTGCTGATGCTGACACTTCTGGCCTTGTGGCTGTCTTCCCGCCATCTCTGCCTCTTTTCACGTGGCTTTCTCTCTCTCCTGTCTGCCCATCAAATATCCCTCTGGTTCTTTTATAAAAATGCCTGATGTTGTTAGCACCTGCTGGGGTAATCCAGCATGATCCTCGTGTCTCAAGATCCTTAACTTAATCCCATCCTTTGCCATCGAAGAGCGTTCATAGAATGTTGGAATTAGAAACAAATCTCTTCAGGATCGTTACTTCAGCATACCACATCGAGGTAGGAACTTGATACGTCTTTGCTTTGCATATGCAAGCCTAAGAGGTATCTATTTTTTTTTTGTTTGTTTGTTTGTTTGTTTCACAGATAAGGAAATTGAGGCTTAGAGACACTTACTATGGAATTTCAGAAAGTTCATTCAGTTTCTGTGATACCTGGGTGTTTTCATCTATAAAATGAAAAATTATACCCTGCTTGACCTAGGCCAGATGAAACCAGATGATTTTTGTGCAAATTCTTAGCAAGGCATTAAGTATGACAGAGATGCAAGGGATTATTATTGTTTTTTTCACCTTGAGTGGATTCTCCTGAGAGTATTCACTAGGAGAGGAGAGATGACTTGGCTGAACATTGTGAGTGAAATGCCAAAATATTTCTAGAAATCATAGAAATATGTCTGAGTCTTTACTTATGATAGTAAATTGAATTCTAATGTAGATGCATTTTAAGACATGCCCTGTTTGAGGAGCTATACCTGGAAGCCATTTCCCAGAGAAAGTCAGCAAGAAATGCCAAATTCTTCCAAGTGGAAAGTGGGAGAGAGGGCACATTCTCCTCTGGAGAAGGCCCTTCTTGGGCTCTTCCTTCTAGGCAACCCTAACGGGCATGTTGGAGTTTGATTGCAAAGGCACCAGGAACTGTTAAAGTCTGTTAACTTTCCGCAGTTTCTGTCATCTTGGTAACAGGGAAAGGGTGGTAGAAGCTGTGAGTGAGTGGGAGGTTGCATAGGTAAGAGGGAAATTGGCTCCAGGAAGAGAAAAGCAGGCACGACAAAGAGCATTTAAGAGAAAGCTAGACGTCTTTATCAAAATTGATTTTTGACTGGACAGGCCTCTACTCTGCATATGTGCTGTATTTATAAATCTAGATCAGATGTAGACAATGCGGCCACTCAGGATAGAGCCCAGCCAGCACCCCAGCAGACATCACTAATCAATCACAGTGACCCAGCACTCCAGGCAGCCACTACCAGTCAATGAGCTCTATTGCCTCTGCTAGTTGATAAGCCTAGGACATAAATTTCACTGCATTAATTAACTTACTTAATTCAAAAGGCTTTTCACCTGCTGTTTGTACCCAACCTTAAACTGCTCTTTTTCTATTTTAGTGATGCCTGGTGTGTTTGCAACCCAATAATACAGCTAGCAACCGCTTGCTGTGCACCAAGCGCCATGTGTGGAGTTCTCGCAATTCGTAGTTTTTCAGTTAACTGAACAACATTTGAATAGGATGGCAGTCAAGGAAAAGTTCCATCGTTTATAACGTGAAGACTGCTTTCCTACCTGCGAGCAGTGTTTCTGCAGGTGAGCAGGGCACTGTGTGACATTTGCTCACCACTTTATGGCTGTGTTGATGGTGATTATGGTTAGATGATTTGGGGAATATAAAAGGAGTTATTACTCTCAAAAATATACATATAGGAGTTTGAGGATATAGCTTAGTGATAGAATTCTTACCTCGTGTACAAGAGGCCCTGAGCTCCATACCCAGCACCATACACATACACACACCCCAAAACAAAAGCAAAAAACTTAAGGCACAGGAGAGAGAGGCACCCATGATCCAGCTAATGAAAAATATCAGCAGTCCTTACTTGTGTGTGTGTATTTATGCATGGACAGAAATTACAAGGGCAGGGCCGGTGAGATGGCTCAGCGATCTAAAGCACTTGCTTAGGCAAGCTTAGGCAACCACAGGAACTGTGGTTCAATCCCCAGCACCACATGCTGCACCAGTCCCACCCCTAGGGTAGGCTGAGCTGGCAATAATATATATTAAAAAGAAAAGAAAAGAAATTATGAGGGCAGGGGCTGGCCAGATAGCTCAGTGGATTAAAGTGCCTGCTTAGGCAGATGCAGAGGTTAGAGGTTTGATCCTGGCCAGCCATGCCAGCCCTCCCCCAGGGCACACTGAGAGGGTGTGTGTGCCCAGTCTGAGACTGGGCATGGTGGCTCACGCCTATAATCCCAGCACTTGGGAGGCTGAAAACAGGAGGATCACTACAAGTATAATCTGTGTAATGAGACCCTGTAGACTTGCACTAAAAAAAAAAAAAAAAGGAAAGAAAGAAAGAAAGAAATTATGAGAGCATGCAAGCAAGGTTGCAAAGCATTAACAATTGCTGAGGGGCTGGTGAGATAGTTCAGTGACCTAAAGCACCTGCTTAGGGAACCACAGGGACCAAGGTTCGATCCCCGGCACCACATGCTGCGCCATCCCCACTCCCAGGGCAGGCTGTGCTGGCCACAACATAAAATAAATAAAAATGAAGTTTGAAAAACAATTGCTGAATGCTGGATCATGTGTCTGAAAGGTTTCACAACAGAAATTTGGAAGGGATTGAATAAAAGACACACAGAGAATATATGTGTTGTATACATGTACCAGCTCCTCATAACATGTGTGGACTAAAAGCACATACTAATAAAAATTAAAAATTAAAAACCAAAATCAAAACCAACCTCTTCATTCATGAGGTCTTTGCCACTTCTTGTTTTAGTTTTAACTTTTTAATTGAAATATAATGCACCTATCATGAAGTACACACGTCCACAGATTAGTACATGCCCATGATTTGTGCAAAATTTCCACCACCTTTCCTCCCCCAAACCCATGCCAATCAGCAATTTGTCTCAGTTTTCTCCTCTGCCGGCAGCTACCTGTCTCCCTGCTCTCTGTGTGTGCGGAGCTGCCTAACCCGGGCATGTGTTCATCCAACCTGCATCTCTGTGTGACCGATAGTTTCCAGCAGCGCAGTGTCTGCAGGGTTCTTCTGTGATGTAGGACATTATGAGCAACTCACTCCTGTTTGTAGCTGCATAAAAATAGCACAGCACATTTTCTCTACCCGTTCACTCTCTGATGGGTATTTGGGTTGTTGCCACACCTCCTTACTATGGAGGCTGCTGCTGTTTGCATTGGTGCTTTTGTGTGGATTCGTGTTTTCAATTGTCTTGGGTGGAATTGCTGGCTCGTCTGTCTCACCTTCCCGGCGGCTGCAGCCTTGTGCATGTCCACGAACAATGAGTGACGTCTCTGATTTCTCCACACCCAAGGTTTGTGATTGTGCTTTTGCTTGTGTTGTTTTTAATGTACTTGGTATGGTGTCTCGCTGTGCAGTCTGGACTCGCAGTGATCCTCCTGTCTCAGCCTCCCCAGTGCTGGGATTACAGGCCCAGCCCACCTGGGGGTGGGTGTTGGAGCAGCATGTGGTGCCCGGGATCGAACCCTGGTCCCTGTGCTTGCCTAAGCAAATGCTCATTTCTCCCATTTTTTTTTTTTTTTCTTAATTCTGATGAATTTTGGGGAATATGTCTGCTGGAACACTGAGCCTACAAAAGCAATAGATGACCTCACAAGTATTACCTATGCATGTCTATGATTGATTGATTGATTGCACTGGGCCTCTGGGGGTGGAACCCAGGGCCTGGTGCACGCTGGCCAAATGCTCGCCTGTTGAGCTCCTCCTCAGGCCTTCACTGACCCCTAACTTCATCTGTAGCTGCTGTCCAGATGACCTCTGTGTTAGTGCTGGAGGCTTTGCCGGGCCATGCACCCCTAATCCAGAAACCAGAAGCGCACCAAAGTCCGCCCTTTCTGAGCACCACGTGATGCCACTGTGGACACTCATATGACAGTTTGAAGTCAGAAGGTAGACGTGCTGAAAGCACGGTATAGCGTTACCCTCAGGCTGGGCATGTCAGGTATATGTACTGTTGATGAATTCTATGTTTGGGGTTGAATCTCCGAGACCCCTCTTTCTATAGTCACAAATATTTCAAAGTCTAAAGAAAAAGCCTCCTGAAATCCAAAACCACAGCTCCCCACGACTACAGAATAGAGACCCTGTCTCTTTGCTAGAGACCTCGCTTCCCCCGCTTCCTCCCGCTGGGGCTGTGCCAGCGATGGCCCACTGGCTCCTCAGAGCTCTGACGTCGCTGCCTCTGACTGTAGGCAGAGGAAGCCTCTTGCAACTGGGGCGGTCCTTCCGATCCCCCTGCCAGCAGTAACCCTGCTAGTGTGGCGTGTGTCCTTCGGCAGGGACTCTCATGGTGCCAGCTCAGAGTTCTATTTCCCACGAGCCTTGTGACATGAGTGGGAAACTCGATCCTGTTTTGCTGACCCCGACTTCAAAATGTTTTAACACGCAGCTGTGCAAGCAATTCCCGTATCATGGCTGTCACGGGAGAACAGTTGCTTAAAGTGTGGCAATGCTCTGTGGAGCTCTCGTCATTGTCTGCCCTGCCTCGTGCTGTTGATGACCGACATGGCAGCTCCTGTTGGCTCGCGGAGCTCTCCAAGGGTTGATCAAGATCTTGTTGAACCTTGACAGAGTGATAAATTGCCTGCTTGTTTCCTCTCATGATTCCATTGCTCTTTTGAAAGACCTTCTGATGTGTCCAGGAAAACCCCCTTTGATGCGCCAAGGCTGGCCATGGGACTTCTAGGGTGTCTACAGCCGAGAAAAATGAGCATTTGGCCACCCCGGCATGGGTCGGCCTCTGTGTCTACAGCCAGTGGTGAATCTGGGCTGCCGTTGCCTCGTTCCCCTTACCTGTCAAATAGCCCCGCTCCCTGATTCTGAAACAAGAATAAATTGCCCCCTTGTTAATGTGAAGTAGAAGAAACAAAAGTGTGAAGATGTGAGAGGGAAAATGCCGTTGAAAGAGAGGCCCTAGGAGCAAGTTCCTGCTGCCAAGAGGAGGTCAGAAATGCCTGGGAATCTCCTTCTTTTAATGCTGTCAAAGTGCAGTGGGTTTTATTGGTCTAAAGAGAGCATTTCCCAGCGCATGTCTACGGGACACAGCTTTATCTGATGGTAGTGGCTGTAGAGGGATAAAGATTCTCTGCCCAAGGGCTGGGGAGATAGCTCAGTAGAATAAGCACCTGCCTGCAAGTGCAGGATCCTGAGTTCGATCCCCAGTTCAAAAAAAAAGATTCTCTGCCCAAACAGGTCACCATGCCAGCCTGTTACTAAATCTCCTAAGGGGCGACAGGATCAGCTGTGACCTCTAAACCTATGTAGAGTGCTCATTTGGTTTCCTGTGAAAGAAATATTTATGAGATGAGGGACTGAAGGAACACACTTCAGGAAGGACCTGTCAAAGGATGTCTATGGCTTTGAGGAAGTAGGCGTGGCCAGCTGAGGCATCTGTGATACCAACCCTTAAATGAAACTGTCTTCACGCTGTGGTCACAAGGACAGTTGAGTCATAGACGCACACTTGTTATATCTTAAATATGTCCCAGTAGAAGTATGTCTTAGTCTCTTTATTGGCTATTAAGATCATTCTCAGTTTGCAGGCCCCCGAAGTAACCTTAGAGACTTTAGAAACAATTTTATGTCTAGAGAACAGGGAAGGGAAAGATGCGAAGGTTGTTGTCATGGCACGGTGCTTTGGGTGTCTTCACCCTACTTCATGTTGCAGTAACCTTTCAGAGGGAAGTGCTAGTACTGCAGCTCATCAGTGAAGACGTGGAAGATCGGAGCGGTTAAGCTGTCTGGCTGCGGTCACACAGCTTGTAAGCGCCTGCTGGTGCTTGGAGCCGGGAGCCCCTGACTCCAAAGCCCCTCCTCTTTCCCAGGCGTTGCTCTTACCCCTCTGCCCCTCATCAACATCTTGATCAGTGTAATGAACACGAGCACACTGGAGTTCGGTGTAGCCCCAACGCTTCAAGCTGAGGTGTGTTCTCCATGAATCAGCGCTACAGCAGCGGAGGTGCTTCGGTCCAGAGTTGCCTTCGGCTGGCCTCGGCTTTGCGCCAGTGCATCCCGAGCTTTCCCCTTTTCCCTCTGGACCCATTCAGTGACCTGAAGAAATGGTCACATAACTCACTAGGAAAAAACCAACTTGGATGGCACAACTTTATTATTATTATTATTATTATTATTATTATTATTATAGTTTTAATTTTTGTGTGTTTGCTATGGGGTCTCACTACGCAGCTCAGACTCGTAGTGATCCTCCTGTTTTTAGCATCCCCAGCTCTGGGATTGCAGGTGTGCACCACCACGCCTGGTCTTGGGGGCTGGCTCAGCGTGCCCAGGGTGGGGCTGGCTTGGCATGTGGTGCCGGGGATCGATCTTTACCTAAGCAGGCGCTTAGTGCTTATTCTGCTGAGCCATCTCTGCAGCCCTGACTGCACAACTTCTAGCTTTTCATGTGTTTCCATAATTCTGGTAGCTCAAACCACTCGGTCTTTGGCAGGAGATTACGTTTCTGTGCCTGAATCGTGGGCCTGTGAAATGGGGGTGATGACGACCTGGAGGCTCAGTGAGGATTAAATAAGGTCATGACATGGGACAGGGAATTTAAAGTCCTCAGTAACGGGTGCACAGAGCCAGGCGTGATGGTGCACACTGTAAGCCTGGCACCCTGGGAAGCTGAGGCAGGAGGGTTGTGAGCCCAGCCAGAGCTACACAGAGATACTCTATCTCAAAATGTAAGACAAGGATGGGGAGGTCTCTGCTCAAAGGCCCTGGTTCAATCCTAGTCCTGCAGGATTTCTGGGACATTGGCATGGTCGTGGGCAGAGAGAGAGAGACCAAGATTTTGTACCCAGTACTGCAGAGAAGAAACTGACAAACGTTTGCTTCTCTTCCTTGATGGTTGGGCTTACCTCCCATTAGCAATTAAGATGAAAATCAGAGATAAGAATCCTCAGGGACACCATCTAAGGGCTCTGGGCATGACTAGTAAGTAGCTCACCCTGGCCTCTCGCTGCTGGATCAGCTTAGCTGTCACTCAGTGGTGGCCGGCAGGACCGACTTAGAGCAGACCGGGAAGTGCAGGTAAACACGAACACACATTAATATTAACCGAAGAACAAATAGCCTCGAGGCTTTCCTGGCCCTTCATATTTACCTTTGCTCTGAGAAGCATAGTTAGCAAGAGTAACATTAAACAGACCCGCCCTGTGGTCAAGGAAGAATTTTCCCACCCAGCTTTCACCCTGCGCCCCTAGCTTTGCCCTGCCCCTCCTTTTGGCTGGATACATTAGCATTAAACCCAGGGAATTTTTACCTGAGCATTGCTGTTTTATAGCAACGCTTCCATCTCCACATCTGTAGAGCTCTTGAACACAGGACCTGGCCTACAGCTGTGCCCCCTTGCTGAGTGAGTGACTAGCTACAGAAATAGGCCGACTTCTAGCTCCTTCCTCATTTAACTCCTCATGAGATGAATGGGTTTTGCTTTGATCCCAGATTTAGTTCAACATATTTTGCCCAGGAGCAAGGAGGAAGGGGAAATATTCTGACTTGGCTTGGAGTACAGTGATGCCAACACAGGTCCAGGGGCACCTTGGGGCACGAGCTTAGTGCTTTCCTCAATTCTGGTCACAAACTGAGTTGGACGAGACCAGAATCAAATTTCCCCACAAGGTCAACATTGAATCTAACTGCTGGGTTTTCTCGTCGAAATCACTTGGCGGCCAGAATGGTGCAAAGAATTAAGTTCTTGAACTGAGGTGCTGACGTCACTGGAGTTAGCAGCCATGACCTTCAGTGTTGGGGACAGACTTGCGTAGCTTTGCAGGTTCATCTCACTTGGACTGAAAACCTTGGGCTGACACAACACACCCACCTACCATGCACACGCCCCCCCCCACATGCACACATATGCACACGTATGCACAGGCATGCACCACAATCTTTCCCCCTGGGTCTATCAGCTGTTTAGTTCATTCATTCTTCCTACTGTGAGGTAAATAGCACCAAAGCAATCTAGAAAACTCAGTGCCCTTCACCCCTGTTAACTGACCCTGGACCAATTGGTTACACACTTTAGGTCGGCCACACTCTGCCCCTTCTGTGTCCCCACATCTGTGACAAGGGCCAGTCCCACGTCAGCAACCTGTAGCCTGCAGCAGAAGGCTTTCCAGTTGCGTACTGTGCCGCCTGTGAGAGCCCTTCTGTGGCATCCTCTGGATGGTAGAGATTAGCCCCGTGTGCAGCCACCCCCCACCCCAGTGCCCTGCTGAGGCGGCAGCCACAGCTCTGGGTAATAGCTCAGCATGGCAGATAAGAGCAAGTCATTCTGAGTTCTTCACATTTGGAGGAGTCCATGGGTTGGGTTGGGCAGACCAGGGAGGTAACCAGTACTGGAAGACACAGTCTCCTTTTCTGCTAACCAGAGATTTAAAAACAGTGTCTCTGAATATCATTGCAAACAGGAGACCAAGGGGGACCCTCACAGACCCATGGGAAGAGGTTGTAGCCATGTTGCTTGCTACTTGGGTTCATATAATGGGTAGCTTCAGAGATGGGTATGGGAGGTAAAGTGGGGAGAACAGGTTGTGAGGAAAGGAGGTGACCACTGACTGCTGGGGTCTTCCAATCCCTGATAGTTGAGCTTCTCTTGGGACAAGTGCCACAGACCAGATTTTTCTCTGTGCTGAGCGGGGACAAAGAACGAACATCCAGACAGTCAGCCGGGCATGGTGGCACACACCTCTCATCCCAGAATCTAGGAGGCTGAGGCAGGAGGATCGCCACAAGTTCCAGGTCAGCCTGAGCTACTTAGTCAGCCTAAGGCCAGCCTGAACTATTGAGACCCCGTCTCATAGCCAAAGCAAAAGAAGAATCCAGATAACATGCAAGTGGCCTTTCCCTGTCAAGCAGAGCTCTACTTCTTATGTATTGTTTAGTTTTTGAGACAGGGCTCACCGTGCAGTTCAGGCTGGCCTTAAGTTCACTATGTAGCCCAGGCTGGCCTTGAACAAGTGGTGATCTCCCTGCCTCAGCCCTCCTGAGCGCAGGGATTACAGTCACCTGCCACGATATCCGGCTCTTTTCAAAATAATTTACTATTTTTATGATGGTAAAATCTGCATGCACAAAATTATTTTATCAATTTTTAAGTGAAGAGTTCAAGGGCAAAGCCACCACCACCATCCATCCAGGGAACTCTTTGTGTCTTATGAAATGCAACCCTGTGCCCCTAAACGCCAGGTACGCTTTCTCCCTCTGTCTGACCTTGTAGCTACCATTCTATTTTTTTTTTTTAAGGTTTTTTTCTTTTTCTTTTTCTTTGTTATACTGGGAATCCAACTCCAGACCTTGTGCTTGCGAGGCAGGCACTTTTGCCACTGAGCTATCCTCCTGGCCCCACTATTCTATTTTCTATCTCTCTGAATTTAGCCAGACTCGGGGAGGGACTCTAAATACTTCCATGAGTAGAACCATGGTGCATTGCTCCTCCTGTGGCCAGCTTGTTTTGTTTACAGTGTTTTAAGGTTCACCTTCGGGGTAAGCTTGGACCTCGGTTCTAGTTGCTTGTCGGCCTCTCCCCTTCCCTCTGGGTCTCCTCTGCCTGACCCAGCGGCTGAGATGAGATCCTAAGGTGCCTTGAGAAGTTCGCAGCCCTTGCCCATGCGGATTTCTCAGCTCCGCGACCCTGGCCAGCTCTCCTGCATATGCTGTCCCCCGCTCAGGCCCACCGAGGTTGGGGCGACTCTGCCTATCCCTGGGAGACAGAGGGGCGGGATAAAGTGCTGCTGGGTGCACAGGGCTGCTCCCAAGTGTGCCTCCAGGGCCAGGGCCACGGGGCCGACAGGCGGCGCCCACTCCAGAGGATGCTGCTGCAGATCCTCAGTTGATATTCCCAGAACCCCCCTCGATGTAAGCCTCTTGTGAGCCCCGTTCTGGGCTTCGGCAGGCATCCAGGGCGCGCGATGGCACACAGAAAAGGCCTTCCCTGTTCTCTCCCACCCCAGCCAGCGCACTTAGGTATCCTCTAAACACAAGTGCGCATCCCCGGCCCCACATGACGTCATTGTCTCGGTGGGGAGCGCGCAAGCTCACCTGTGTGCTCTGAGCTCTCCCTGCGGGTCCCATATAAATATTCATTAGTGATGAGGTCAGACGCAGCCCCGGAATGCAGCTAAGGATCATGATTAACACAAACCGCACAGCCTTCTCCTCCCTGCCACCCGCCCAAGGGTGACAATAAGGACAGGGGCAGGCCCTGAATCACATCGGAACTTAGAAGAGGTCAGACTGCGCCGCCACCAAAGGGAACCAGGCCAGGGAAAGAGACGCAGGAAGGCAGCTAAAGGGGAAAAGCCCAAGTCCAGCGATGGACGGACAGCTGGACGCGCTATTGCTTCCGGGCCTCACTGCCAGTTACTCTATCATAACCGTTCCCCTAAGTGCAGCCGCGGCCGGTGAGACATCTTTATGCCAATAAGAATATGTGCAAGCCAGCCCGCCTGAAAGGCTGGCTTCTGTCCTGATGAACTAACTGGAAAATCAAAATGGCCACAGTATTCACCTTCTGACAGGGGAGGAGGGCGGCGTGGCTGCAGAGAGTCATTGTCATTAGTCTGTGGGTCACACATGAACAGTTCGGAGCGCTGGGGTTTATTGGCCCTGGCTAGGGCTTTGGATTCTGGGGCGGGGGTGGGGTACTGCTTCACTTACAACAAAATAGATGACTAGCCCGGTGCCAATTAACCTCCCTTTAATTGATAATTAATTTTAAAACCTATTTACTCTCTCTAGAACAGCTGAGACGTTCAAGAGCCCATTGTGAAAACAAATGGGGAAGAAATCCTTCTCTCCGGCAATGAGCAGGGCCTCTCCAGGAAGAGGAGAGATCTGGCCTCTCCCTGCGGCGAGTCGGCTTAGTAAGTACTCCACAGGCACACGAAGGTGACTGTCCCCTCACTCTCTGGGAGGTGACTCCCCTCTTTCAACCTACAATCCATCTGTGAGTATTTCTGTCTCCATTGTACAGATGGCAAAACTAAGGCTTTTACGGCTCTGTGCTTTGGCTGTACATCCGTGCAGATGCTGTGAATGGCAGAGCTGAGATTCGAACCCAGGTCTCTCTGGCTTCTCTGTGCCCTCTGTCTAAACTGACCCAGAGCAATGCGTCTAGCGTCTAGCAGACGTTGCTGCTCCGCACCTCTCCCCCATCACCTGCACCACCTGGCTGCGTTCTACTCCTGCAAGTGATAAGAGGTGGGGCAGGAGAGGCTGTCCTGCCTGCCCCTGCCTGGGTGGGGGCGGGGGATGGCTGGGTATTTTTAGCATCTGAGGAAGCCTCCCTGTAATACAGCTCTGGGTCAGCGCTGCCTCCCGAGCCTGCTGCAGAAGGTTTACGGCCGCAGCTCGCCAGCTTTGCTGATGCAGCCAGTAATGTTTATAACCACAATCAAGCACTCCAAGAGTCTGGCCCTGATTTCTTACCCATCTCTATCCTGTAACAGAAGATTTTTCAATCGAGTGGGTTTGCCTCTTGCACAGCATACATTTTCAAACAGCTCCGGCCCCGCACAGAGGATCTCATGGGGCCTTGCACAGGGATTTGTACTTGAAGTCATGGAAATACATTTATTTTACCTGCCTCTGTCTTCCTCCTGGAGGGATCTTAATATCTCCCGCAGGAGTATTTCTCCTGTGGCAGGAAAAGGGTATGCTTTGCACCAAAAACAGAGATCTGCAGGCAGCGTTGGTTGCTTGAGACCTCCACTGGGGCTTTCCCACAGGCACAGTGTCTACCTGGGGCTGTCACCTGGACATCTGTTGTCACAAGAGAGACCTTCCTGCGGTTTCAAGGCTGAACAGGGCGCTGGCAGAGGGGAGGCATGTTATACACTCTCTGCCTTGCTAGTTGTCACATAGCCGGATATGTGTCTCCAGTTGACTTGAGCCCGGGAGATGACACGGGGTCACAGCCTGCCCCTATCTGTCAATGGCACCAGGGTCCCCTCTGAAGGGCTGGGAGGGCAGGGAAGCCGTCCCCACGTGAACCACATCCAGAACGAGAGGGAGAAAATCCGGCTAAGTAGCAATGCCCTGACTGCAGAAGAACCTTCTTCTGGCCTCTTCTGGCCCTCAAGTGGGCCTCTGGCCAGGGATTTGCACTTAGGAGACAGCCGAGCTGGGCTGGAGATCTTGAAGCCTTTTCCCTTGTCTTCTTTCCCCCTTCTCTTTTCTCTTATCCCTTCCTTTCCTGTGATCCTTCTTCCCTCCTTTTCTCCCTCCCTCTGTCCCTCCCATTACACTTGGAGAGTGCCCAGAGTTATTCACCATTCCCGAGTAAGGGATATTTAGCTTGTTTCCAGTCCTTTGCCACTCAGCTCATGCTGCAAGGAATAAGCTCGTGCAGAATCACCCAGCGCCTGCCCCAGCAGGTCTACAGGACCAAGTCCTACAAGTGCAATCACCCAGGGAAGAGCGTATCTCTTCCCTATTGCTGCTGGGACAAATCACCATGAGCTAGAGGCTAGAAACCAAGACAAATTTGTTCCCTCACAGTTCTGGAGTCAGGAGTCTGACAGGGATTTCGTGGGCTCAGATGAAGGTGTTGTCAGGCCTGGCTGCCTCCCCCAGCTCTGTCCCTTGTCGCCTGCAATGTCTAGCTCTGTCTTCTGGTCCTGTGGCTCCTTCTTTTTCAATGCTCACCACTCCGAGCTCTGCTTCTGTCACTGTGTCAACTTCCCTCCAGGCTCTTGCCTGCCTTTGTGACATCAGACTCCCTGGGATGACCTGGAATAATCCTTCCGTAAGTTTCCCTCTTGAGATTTGCAGTCTTTCTTCTCTCTTATATAGGTACAGCCATTTTTCCATCCTTTAGCAATATGGCTCTTTCAAACCGATCTCTGGAAAATTGCTGAGAGGAACTTGGGCTCTGTGTAGTTTCTCATCAACATTTTTCTTATGAGTGAGACCGAGGGTATGTTTACCCACTGAAGTGGAGTTTCTCTTTGGGGCGCTATCTTTTCACCTCCTTGGTTTATTTTTCTTTGAGTCGTTGGGCTCTCTGGCTCATTTGTTTAGCTCTTCGAGCTGAACTGCAAAGGGTGCTGTTAGTACCAGGCTGTTTTTACAGATGGAGAAATCAAGGCTCAGAGACCTTAAATAACTCACTTGACACCATGGCGACAGAGCCAGGCTCCATGGAATCGTCTCCCTTAGAACACACATTAGAGGTAACAAGTGATACTCCTGGAGGGGACCATGGAACCTGCAATTTTCCAGGCACTTTCGTTTTTGTTATTTTACTTTCACTCTCCTAAGTTAGTAATTATCCCATTTTGTTTTATTTTATTTTATTTTTTATATATATTTGGTACAAAGTTTCACTACACACTCAGATTCATAGTGATCATCCTATTTTCAGCCTCCCCAGTGCTGGGATTATAGGCTGGCTCGGAGTGCCCAGAGGTGAGGGCCGGTGCAGCATATGGTGCCAGGGATCAAACCCTGGTCCCTGTGCTTGCCTAAGCAGGCACTTAGTCCGTTGGGCTATCTTGCCAGCTCTAATTATCCCATTTTACACATGAGTAAACTAAGACTCTGAGAAATTTAGTAGCCTGGGTAGATCTACATGTAAGCCTTTTTATGGTTTACCTCTTTTGCATACCATCTCAAGTTTTTCAGCCTTATGTACAACTATATGATTTTTAATTGAGTCATGTTCTAAAAACTTAGCCTCGTCCTGATGAGTAACAGTGTGAAGTACAGGAGTCTGATGTCCTACCTCTTTGGTCCTTAATTCTGCATATCTAAGAATCTCCTCATATGATTTGCAATTTTCTCATTTCCTGTAAGTCATAAAAGTATCACACTTTTTGGAAACACTTCATTAAATTCATAAAACCTGCTGGTAAATAAAAGGCCCTCAGAACAGCTCCCCTTTACCAAGCAGTGAAAATCAGGAGCTTCCTTTAATTCATACAACAACTCCAAACAACAGGTCTAGATTTTCTGCAGCTCATAGTGGGGAAAACAGGGAGGCTGGGCAGCTTGCGCAAGGCTAAAGAGCTGAGAAATAGCAGAGATGGGATTTGAGCTCAAGTCTTTGGCTCAGAGGCCCATGGATCTACTAGGGTCTTATGCTGGCCCAGCGTCCCCTGCCTGGGCACTAGTTTGCTAATGGTCCATCTCATCACCAACTGGTGATGAATGACTGGAAGGAAATGATCTGTGTCACTGCTGGCTGAGTTAGGACTTCCGGGGCAGCTCATCCAGTTACTGATTTTTCTGTTCTTCCCCCTAATTGTTGAAGCTGCTTAACACCTCCACGAAGCGGGCCAATACAGTAAATCCATTTATGAACGAGCACAGTGGAAAGGTTACACGATTCCCTACCATCGCCCAGTGAGTAAGTGGGATGGTTTAGAATAACAAACAAGATTATTTTGGGACAGCTAAACAGAAAACCCAAGGGTTTCCCAGGTTCCCCTGGTTCTCCAGCTTCAGAAGGGACTTCCTAGCTGTGACCCCACCTGATAGACACTTCTTGCCCCACCACAGAGGTTGGGGTGCACCGTGCCAGCCTGGGGGTTCTCCATGCTGCTCAGGCCTCCCAAAATGTTTTATCCCCACAATTATTTTCAGGTCATAGCTCAGTTTTCTATCTCATCAAGAGAACAGCAGTATATATATAAAAATAATGTGGATCTTGCTTAATGAAAGGCTTCCAGGGTGACCGTGAGGATGAAGGTGGTTAGCCCCGTGGAATCCTAGGCAGGCTGATGTGGAGGCTATGCAGATGTTCTTGATTTTTTAAAAAAATTTTAATTAATTAATTTGTTACAGGATCTTACTACACAGACTTGTAGGGGTCCTCCTGTCTTAGTCTCCTCAGTGCTAGAATTATAAGCGGGCACCACCATGCCTGGTTTTGGGGCTGGCACAGCAGGGATCGAACTCAAGTCCTTGCCTTTCTTTCGAGGCAGGCACTTAGACCACTGAGCTATCTCCTCAGCCCCCTGCTGTTGTTCTTTACCCTAACAATAGTACCTGAAGAGGGGCGCTTTATAGCCTTCAACTTTTGCTAAGAAAATCTGCTTTCACAAGAGGCCCCTATGCCCCATGGGAGGGAGGACAATGTGGCCCTGCTGGTCCCCACTTGGGTCCTGGTCCAGTGTCCTCAGCTGCGTGTGTTTCCAGGTCCCAGAGCCCAGGATGAGCTCCAGGAACAGAGTAGACACCTCAGGCTCCCGGGCAGTGTACACACTGACCATGGACGCTGGACATCACGAATGCAGCTGATTCATTTTTCTGTTAGGTCAACTTAGTATTTTAAAGTGTGAATAGTGGGCTTTTCGAGATGCCCATTTTACAAAGAATGAAACTGAGGCAGCCTCCAGTGTGAAGCTGGTATCTGACCCTGGCTCTCCTGACTCTTCACCACATCCCACCCACAGAGAAAAATGCCAATGTGAAGGGGAGCTGTGGACACTGTTGGTGGTGGCTCCTTGCAGTGACCCTCGCTGGGGTCTGGGGCCTCCTCCTACCTGTCCTCATTCATCCCAACGGGAGCCTGAAACTCTCCCATCTTAACACTAAATCCACGAATACCTGGGTTTAAAAAATGTCTGTATAATGAGATATGGTTGTGCATATAAAAAGCGCTGGCCAAGAAAATAGATTCGTACATCTTTGGGTTACATGTCAGGCAGGGAGGCAGGACCTGAATGGGGACCCAGGGTCCCCTGGCTGGCTGGCTCGCTGGCTCGGGGTAGCGGCGGAGGAGCCCTCCCTGGGCCCAGCAGCCGGCTCTTCTGCAGCTGCCTTGCGTCCTGTCCGAGATAAATGATGGCAGAGCGCAGCCTCCAGCAGCATGGAGCGCCCGTCTGCCGGGGCCATCTGATTCCTCCGCACGAGGTGCTGTGCAGTCCCTGGATACGCGGCCACTGGGGCGGATTTATAGCCTGCGGGTGGGGCCACTGCTCTGCCCTTCACGCAGGAGAACAACCTGCTCAGGCTCCTGTGCTGGGAACTCATGTCAGGAACCCGCGTGGGCCTCTGATTCCGCAGGACACTGTCCTGCGGGCGGGTGGATGGGTGACCTTCAGCCTACTGCGTGACCTTGGGCAAGGGACTCTCCCTCTGCAGACTGAACTTCCTCCTCTCTCAGTGACAAGGGTGATGGGCATAGGTCAAGGGAGCCTCTGGGACTTTTTCTGGGTGGTCCCGACAGCCCCTGCGGATATCCTTGCCTAGAGGTTCAGGAGGGGGGTGACAGAAATGTAAGATTGGGAGGAGCAGACCTCAGGAAGAAAGAGGAGAGGACTCTATAAACAAGAGAATGTGAGATGTAAGAGGAGGCGCAAGGACAGCCCGCATCTCCAACCCAGGCCGAGGCCCAGCCCGCACAGCCCTTTCTAGGTAACTGAATTTCTCCTGGCCCTATGTCGCTATAAGCGCAGGTCATGTGGCCTCTCCACAGAGAGGGACCTGTGGAGCTTCAGGACTTGAACCCAAGACCATCTGAGCACAGAGCCCCAGCTCCTTACCCCTTTGTCCATCCATTCTGCTACCTGGCACTGACCCTACCCTCATTCTGGTTGCTTGGGCCCCTTCTATAATACTGTGTATACTTGGGGAGCCCTGTGGCTGTCACTGTGTAGGTCCCCCCATCAGCTGCTTGGGGTCACCTGAGGGGGCCAGCTCAGGAGCTTTCTCTTTCAGAGTCTTCAGTACTGATACCCAGGTGGGAGTCACACCTCTCCATTGTGTTCCTAGCCTGTGATGGGTGGGGTCATGTTGGGTGATGGTGGTGGCCAGAATGGCCACCATGCCTGTTAAGGACATTGTGACCAGGATGGAGCCCTGCCATGTGCTACATGCAGGTGCAGGGACCCCTCTGCACACCCCATTTGTTTCATTCCCATCAGCCCTGAAGAGGGGTGCAGCTAATTGAGGGGGATCTCTGAGCCCAGAGAAGCTGACTCTGATTGTCGCTGCATTCCTCAAGAGACACATGCCAGGGATCACCCCAATACCGTTCAGGTGGTGTCTTCTCCTATACACTCATCCCCATGATTAACTTTAAGTTATAAATGAAACATGCTGAAAGATGAACAATAGCTAATAATAAAATAGAACAACTGTAGCATTATCCTCTAATGAAAAGTTATTTGAGAACATGTGAAGTATTTATGCTGGAATTTTCCACTAAATATTTTGGGGCCCTGGCCTGTTGACCATGAGTAACTGAGACTTTGGAAAGAGAAACCGAGGTTCCTGGTGGTCCTTTGGGTGATGAACACTGGTGCAGTTTTCAAGTCGTAGGGGAGGTGGTGTTTGGCCAAAGAGGTAGGTGACTGGAGGGAGAGGCGGGAAGCCAAAGAGGACGTGGCATCTGGGAGCTGCCAGGTCCTCTCTGAACCTTCCAGAAAGACGAAGGCCTGCTGACACCTTGGTTTTAGGCTTCTGACTTCCGGAGCAGTAAAATAAATCAGGTTAGTTTAAGCCACTAAGTGTGTGGTCTTCCGCCAGGCAGCCATAGGACACCCACACAAATGGGCATACCTCTCAAGAAAGTCACTGTGTCCCCAGCACCTCACTGGGCCCTGGTGGGCGGAGGGCCTGGCACCCATGCTCTCACTCATGGAAATGAGCAGGCTGGGCATGACCCCCTTGCAAGACCACCGGCAGCTCTCAGGACACCTTCTGGAGGGCTGGCTCCGTAAGCCGGCTGCCCCACTCCTGACCTGGCCTTCTGGCCATCACTCAGGTCAGTGGGAACATTACTGCCTGCTCATGCCCCACGCCCTATTTGAATGAATGGCTCTTTTCTGTCCAGATAAGAGGTGATTGTTTCCAATTATTTATGCATCTCTATGGAAACATTCCTTAAAGTTACTGTCTGCTGACTTGGATCTTCCAGTAGCAGTGTCTTTGGAACATCTGTTAGTGGCTGTGGACTTGGTGTAGAAGTGCCTGAGGAACCAGGTGCTTCCCCCTTTCCATCCAGTGAGGGCGGAGGCGTTAGGGAGGCAGCGCGGGTCCTCGGGAGCCTGAGCCCTGGCCCGGGTCTGGCCTCTGTGCTCCCCTGTGACCTTGATGTCCTCGCAGTGGCTGTTTTCACTTCACCTCCTTGTTTGCAAAGTGAGACCACATGATGTGCCACATGGTGGCGAATTCACCTTTCTGCTGTAACGTCTAAGACAACGTAAGAAGCCAAACATGGCAGTGGCCTGGGCCTATAATCCCTGTATTCTGGGAGGCTAAGACCGGTTGAGCCCAGCCTGGGCAATTTATGAGACTCCGTCTCAAATAAAAAATCAAAAGGATCTGGGAACGGAACAGTGGGAAAATCCCAGGGTTCAGTTCCGAGTACTGTGTGTGCACGCGCGCGCGCGCGCGCGCGCGTGCGCGCGCACACACACACACACACACACAGAGGAAAAGTATTACACTACCAACCCCTTTATTGTCTACTGCCATCCCTTGGAAGCTTATGTCCTGTGTCCCATGTCCAAGGACTCCTGGGCTATGTACAGTTTTCTGAAGGTACAACAATAATAATACCAACAGGACCTCTCACTGGAGGAGAGCCTCTACTAAGCACTTACTCTCCATATTTCACGTAATCCTCGCTGCTGCTGGGACAGGCATTTTTATCTCTGTTCTACATCTGAGTAAACTTAGGCTCAGAGGGCCTCGTCTGAGGCCGCCCGGTGAGTAAGCGGCAGAGCAGGCACTGAGCGAGCCTCCTGGCTCTGGGGCCAGTGTTCTTAACCCTTAGGTTGCACATCACTGAAGACGTGGTGCGGGCCTGGAGTCTTGGAAGGATGTTTGAATGAATGAATGAATGAATGAATGAATGAATGAATGAATGACTCTGGAATCATCCAAGATGCAAAATGGTCAACATGTTTCCCGGTTGGTACCTAAATGTCTTTTTCAGAACAGTTGCCTCTCAGCCCGCCCCTGACAAAGAGTCACCCAGCCCAAGGTCACTTGGGGGAGGCTGAGGACACAGTGGAGAAGACAGAACTGTGCTCCTCTTGGAGGGGCCAGGCAAGGGCTCTGGGGAGGGCGGGACCTCCTCGCCACTCATCCCATCACTTCTGACTTCATACCTCTGATGTACCAGTCCTGGGCTGGGCAAGGAGTCTTTTAAAACACATCCTTGGAGGGAGAGAGGAGCAAGTCCAGGTTTCAGAGCCAGTGGGCTACCACCCTTCACTTTCTAGCTGGGTGATTCTGCCCCTCTCTGAGCTACAGCTTGGCCATCTGACCATGGGGTGAGATTATAATCTCTGTCCCAGAAGGCTGTGGGGAGCACTGAAACCTCTGCACATGAGCTGTGACAGGGAAATCTCAGTGACCAGCAGTCACAACAGGGTGTGAAGGCTGTGGCCCAGGACCTCACAGCCAGAGCCGAGGGCCTCCAAGGCAGCTCGGTGGAATCTCAGTGTTTTATCCTTAAATCCCGCGGTAGCTCATCCCTCATGGAAACCAATATGCTGTTAGGTAGCAAAAGTTTACCATGCAAAGTGCAGGCCCATTTTGGTAAAAGAAATGCTGCGTGTTACATAGGAGTGTGTAGAAAGTTCTAAGTAATATGCACCGATACACCCACGGTAGAGGAAGAGCTAGGCCAGTGGTGGTGAGCCTACGGCACGTCGAAGCTCTAAAAGGTTCGCCATTGCTGGTCTAACTGGATCCAAACCAAACTGTTGGTGGGAACCAGGGACCTCTGCTGTGCAGGGGGACAACATTCAGTCTCTGGCAGAGAGGTCATGGTCACCGAATATCCCATGTGTTCACTCCTTCCCCTCATCTCCATGTGGTCCGGGGTAGGTGTTTTTTCCTCTAGACACCAGCGGCTAAGTTTGGGGACTGAGGTGTCTCCCACCTGGCCTGAAGTACATAAAGGCGGGTGGGAGCCATCTGCCTCTCTCTCTCTCTCTTCTGCTGCCTCTGGGACTCGAGAAAACACGCGACAGATTGAAAAGGAGAGTCTCCACCAGCCTGTGTCCAGCTGTGTGTGAGGATGAACTCGTGCTAAGCAGCTAAGATTGCAGGGCTTGCTTATTACTGCAGCTTAGTATACCTAAGCAGACTGACTGTGCAGACTGCATGCATGCATGTGCCCTTGGAATTGTCTTCATGAATCATATGTTTTGCAAATAAAATTTTTATTTAAAAACTTTTTTTTTTTTTTTTTTTTTTTTTGCTATAGTGTGGCTCTTCCCTGCGACTAAAAATATAAAAATTCCTAACAACCTAGGAATGGACTGCTGGATGATGCATGTCCTTTGGTCCAAGGCCATATTCTGGAGGGGGTGTAGGGCTAGGAGGTTGTGGGATTCCTGGGCTTAGACAGAAAAAGGGGCACAGAGAGATATAAAACAACCCTCAAAACTTAATGCCACGCAATTGAAGGTGAGGGGCTTTTGTGTGGGCGAGGCTGTGTCTGTATGGGTCGTAGATTGATATTTTTCCCTTCTGTTACCTCTGTTGAGAGCGAGATCAGTAGCTCGGCCAAAATCTATAAATAAATAACCCACAAAGACTTGAACCTCCTGGTAGCAATTGTCTAATCAAAGGCCCTTCCTCTTGGGGGACCTCAGCCTCCCCTGTCCCCTCTGCAGCCGCAGCTGCATTTGTGTCTCCAGAAAAAGGCCCTATTGGCGGCTGCTGGAGAATTCTCCCAGGCATTTATTCCCAGCTCCAGTCCCTGGCCACAGGGTAAGGGCGGGAATCTGCCAGGCGTTCATGCGCTAAGTGAAAGGGGCGCAGACAAAAGTGGAAGAAAGTCCGGCTCTGTGCCCCAGGGGCTGGAGGAGAGCCGTCTGTGAGCAATTTCACATTTTAAAAAAATCACTTTCTTGGTGACAGAAGCTTGCCCCCGCTCTTGGCCATCAAGACCTTGAGCTAAGAATGTCGTGGTGCCTCTGCCGCCTGCTCACTTCTCCACGTCCCCTGTGGTTTACCGTCTGCATTCTCCTGAGAACTGCGCCTCCAGGGGCCAAAGGAAATGCGCCACTCAACAAACACAGGGTGCCTGAAGCCTCATGCGCCTACTTAGACACTCACCAGTCACTTAGGGACAGGGACATCGTATTACATAGATCCAGAAAGCATAGATAAATCACTGGGTGGGGCCACCTGATACAATCAAAAAGATCAATAATTACGAGACGTCTGGGGCTGGGCTTCTTTTATAAGTATGTGTAAGCTCTCAAATAGGACAACGTACAGCACAGTAAATATAAACTGGAAGCACAGCTGTTCATCACCACTACCAACTATTATTCATGTGTGGCACTTTTACACTACTGGCAGAGCACTAGGTTTGTTCGCACTGGCATTGGTGTGCGCACGCGCATGTGCACACACACACACACACACACACACACACGATGCATTGCACTATGATGTCATGACAGCTATGACCTCACTGGGTAATGGATTTGTTTTCAGCTCCCTCATTTCAACCTCACGGTGCAGGTGTTCACTGATGGCCAGGCCAGTGCTAGGCTCTGTGCGTGTCTTGGTCAATGTTCCTGCTATTGGAGCGAAATTCCTAACACCCCCAACTTACAGGAGGAGAGGATTATTTCAGCTTACAGATTTGGAGATTTCAGTCCATGGTTGGTGGACTCCAAGGCCGGGACGTGATGGCTGAAGGGTGTGGCAGAGGACAGCTGCTCAGGGAAAGAGCCTGAAAAGAAAGGACCAGATATAGCACCCTAGAACACATCGCCATGGCCTGCCAGATGCACCCAGGAGCCGCTTCTCTCTCCTTCCTGCAGCCTCTTCTCTCTGATGGCTTCACTCTGCCACCCTCGTCCTCCTCCTACCTGCCAACTACCCCTGTGAGTTCCTCTCATGGGCTGCTCTTGGTGTGACTCTGCAGGTCAGCCTGTCCCCAAAGCCCTTGCCTAGCACCCTTCCCTCCTCCAGGCCCACCCTCACTGCAGCAAGCAGTTACACACACACACACACACACACACACACAGCTGCCCAGGGCAGTGTATACACCTTAACGTTCTGCTGTCGCCTGGCTTGGAATCTTCCATCCGTGCTGAACAGGACCCCGTATTCTAATTTTGCACTGAACTCGTAACTCGTCATGCCTACAGGCACCTCAGACTTTAGTACTTGCGAAAGAGAGTCCTAGGGGCTGGTGACGTCCTCTCTGTCTCCACTTTCTTGGGTTGTTGGAGGGGTTCAGTGAAATCGGTGCTGCAAGCGCGAAGCACAGGACCTGGCCCGCCCCCTCTTCTTCTTGCTCAGCTCAGGAAAAGGCCTCATAGGCTCCCAGCTCTCACCCTATCATGTCCTGGGGGGTGGCAACCCCACCACTGCAACGTGGTTGCCCTCTGCCCATGCTTGGAGTCATGAGCTCCCTTGTGGCCTGCATTGGAAACAGCTGACAAATCTCCTCCTCGTGGCCTGGGAGCAGGTGCCCCTGGTAAGCATTGGCTGGTGCGGACGGTCACAGTGGCCCCAGCTCCGCTCCTTGCCTCCTGTCTTGTCTTCTTTTCCAAGACAGAGAAACCTGCTCCAGCCACCAAGACCCACTCAACCAGGCCCAAGGGGAGCTGCATAAACACCCATTTCTCCTTGAGAGTGGAAAGAGGGCAGGAGAACAAACCCCACACCCACGCCTGCTCTTGCCCCAAGCTCTGGGCGCGCGTCTTTCGGCGCCTAATCATCACAGGTCTCCTGTTCTGCAGATGGTACAGTATCATTGCCCATCTCATAGACAAAACCAGAGATGTGCCTTGGACAATTTTAGAGAGCCAGAGCCAGGATCCGTACCCAGATCTCCCTGATGTGGAGGTTCTAGCTGCCCAGCAAGAAGGTGATCAGGGAGAAATGAGCAAAATCAAAACTTAAGTCCTGCTGTTCAGGTAGGAGAACTCCTCCTGCTGGTTTCCTGGGTTTGGCCTAGCGGGACAGTTACAAAGGGTGTCAATTCTAGAGAAAGCTGGGCCAAGGGGACACAGGCCTCTCCTATGTTTTGCACCTGTTTCTGTAACTCTAAACTTATTTCAAAATTTTAAAAAATTACACACGCTCTGGGCTTAGGTAATGATGTACTAGTGGGGGGGCATAGCCGAAGAGTGGAGCCGGGGATAGCGACGGCATGGGAGGTTGTGCGGGTACAGATCTAACCTCTACTGCCTGCTTCATTGTTTTGTGAACTAAAAACTCAAATCTAAAGCTTCTCGGAGAAATAAAATCTAATTTAAAAAAGGGGCACTACCTGCTTTGTCCACGACGCTTTCCTTTTCTGTTTTTTTTTTTTTTTTTTTTTTGTCCTTTTGTGTTGAAGGTTGAACTCATGGATTTTACGCTGAGCCGCATCCCCAGCCTTTTGATTTTATTCTTTTATTTTGAAACAGGGTCTCATGAAGCCACTAATTTGCCCTTGCCGGCTTCACCTTGTCATTGTCCTGCCTCAGCCTCCCAGCCAGTGCGGATTTCAGGTGCACTGCGTTTTCTGGACACGCTGATCTTGGGGTTTAGAACACCGTGCCCCAAAGTCACCAGAGCGCCCCTTGCCCCACACACATGCGTTCCCACAATCTCCGCGGTGCGGTGTCTTCGCACATACCCCTCTCCCACTGTAGCCCGCTCCAAGGAATTACGAAGGGACTGTCACAGGGCCCAGCTGACACACACTGTAGCCGTGTGGCTGTGCTCCTCTGGGCGTTTCCCCCTCCAAGGCCCACTGGGGTTACGGGGCGCCCTTCTCCCACGCTCTCCCTGTCCGGGTCGCCTCCTCCCCTCCCGCTCTGAGTTGGCGAGTAACCTTGATGATCCAGCCAAATGAGTTATTTGAGATGGAAACGTTAATTTATTTGAGCAGATGGGTGTCAGCGCTGCTCTGTAAAAAGGTGGCGATGTGCCGCGTTGGCCCGGAGTGGCACAGACGAAGTCCTGGCCGCGGGGATGAATCGGCAGGCGAGCGTGAATGGAATCATATGTTAACAGCGCTCGGGGAGGCGCCTATTGAGGGCGAGCCCCTTTGGAAACCCCTTACCTCCCGGGTTGGGTTTTTACTTTAAATCTGGACTTCTACAACATCTCTGATTTGCTGAGAGTCTGAAAAACCTGAAATGCATTATTTCTCAAAGTGTGGTCCAATTGATTGCCTTTAACAAAGTCACCCAAGGCTTATTAAAAACGCAGATTTGAATCCATACACCTCGCCCTCCCCCGGAAGTCTGCAAACTCTGACTCCCAAGGGTGCAGGCTGGGGAAATCTTCCATTTTAACAAGCTCCCCGGGGGACTGTCGTACACCCTGGGCTGGACTCCCCCACACCCCAGTGAAATAGCACTTTTACCCAGGAAAATCTTTCCAACAAAACAAAACAAAGCAAAAGCAAAAACAAAAACAAAACAAAGCGTGTGCGCACACACACACACACACACACACACACACACAACCACCTTGGGGATTTGGGGCAAGTTTTTGTTTGATTTCTTTTTCATTCTTCTACTTTTCTTTCGATTTGGTACACACAAAGAGGATATTAGTTTTGCAATGACAAATAAGTAAGTAAAAAGAGACTAACAAGGTATCACAGAGAGATGCTTTGGCGTCTGAGCAGGGGCGTCTTCCAGGCCCCTCCGTCCTTGGCGAGTGAACGCGCTCTGTCAATCCCCGGCGCCCTCCCCACCCCCACCGCTGGCTCCTCCGCGTGTTCCGTCCAATTTGCTCCTGAATCTGTGTAGTGAGGGCGCCTCAATGACTTCCCGAGGGACCTTGCTTATAGGAAGAATCGCCTCCGAAATTTATGGAACGCCTGTGAAATATGTGTGTAGGGACTGTCAACATTTTGATCGTGACGAAGGAGAAAACGTGGACAGTTTCTTGTGAGTTCGTTTCATGAGCGCTTTTTATGGGTTTTTAAAATTAATTAATCTTTCTCCCCTTTGTTAGTAATTCTTGGCACAAACACAAGCCCCGGAGAAGGGAAACATTGCCCACAGGCTGTATGTCTAAACTGTCAGGTTTTCAGCCCCAAATCTCTGGGGGCAAGGCCAGCTCTCCTGCAGGCCCATGACGTGGGGAGTGTCTTGTCAGTGTGCGGGGGTGGGGTGCATTGTTATTAGCGTGGCTGCCCTCCCCCCCCAGCCTCTGAGTACTGGCAAGCGGCAGAGAGTCCCCAAGAGCCCCTTCCCTGGGTTGTCCCCACGCCGAGAGCGCAGATCAGGTTGAGAAGGAGTACACAGCCCCAGCCCTGGCCACCTCCAGCGCCCACGTCCTGTGCCTGACATCCGTCAGGCATCTGGTTCTCCTCCACACCACAGGTTCCAGTCTCTCTCCTGGGAGTTTGCAGCTGAGTACAATAAGCCAAACGGAATTTCCCAGCTCATAGAGGAGGGGAATCTGGATCCTGCTTCTGCCACTCACCATCGTGAGAGCTCTTTTCCACCTTGGTTTTTCATCTTTAAATAAAAATCCAGAAAATTGACTTTAGGAGAGGATTGAAATTAGAGATAATAAGCGAATTAGAAGTTTTCAAGGTGTCACATATTTATTCTGTCCTCTCCTTGCACAGAGGGGACTTTTGGCAATATCCGGAGATATTTTTTGGTTGTCACAATTGAGGAGGAGGGGATGCTCCTGCCACCTTATATGCAAATGACAAGGATGCTGCTTGGTATCCTAAGAACACAAAAACAGTTCTCTGCCACCAAGAATTAATGAGCCCAAATGACACTGTGTTGAGGCTGGCCAACAGTTGGTGGTTAAAGTGTAACCATGAAATAGAATGTGGGAAAGGATCATGGTAAGTGTGTGCAATGGAGCTTAGGTATGATAAGTGGATGGAGGATCACTGGCACTGTGTCCTGAGATGCGTTGAAGGATTGTAAGGCTGCAAACCAGCTCAGCTAGACAGTGTAGTGATTGATTAGTGATGTCTGCCGTGGGCATGGCAGGGGGAAGCAGCAGCCGGAGTGCAGTGTGGTTTTTGACCCTGGACTGTAGGATGTCTGGCATCTGTTTCTGCTCTGACAGTCTGTGATTCTATGGCTGTGATTCTCTGAGCCTATCTTCAAGTTCCGTAGTCAGCATTATTTACAGAATATTTAAGCAGCCCTGGCTCCAGCAGGCTTGCTGGGTGGCGTGGGCTGGTGAGCTGAGAGCCAGGAAGACAGAGCGGGCTCTGTGCAAGGTAGGAGAGATGGTGCTGTCAGGGTGGGATGCGGGTGGCACGACAACTCCCCTCACCCCAAATCCCTCCTCCCACATTTTTGACTGCCAGAGTCACTCCACTGGATTAAACTATCATCTCCTGAAGGGCTTTGTTTAAATGCACAAATGTTATCTTGAAGGAGTAGGGATACAATCCATCATGATGTGCAAACAGGACCTAACGTAGCTCTTGTGCTGTAGACCAGACTGAGAGGGAACAAGAGAAAAGTGGGCAAAGAGGCAGTCAACCTGCGAGTCAGAGGGCTCCACTCAGATTCACTACACTGCAAATTCTAGGGGCTAAGGCCATCATCCCCTCGCCTGCCCTGCCTGTCCCAGGCAAACCCAGAGAGCTCCATCTAGGCCACACGGCACGGGAGGGACGCTGTCGCCCTTGCTGTGACCGATCTTCCCTTCTGCTACTGTCTGCACATGTTTCTCCCTTGTTTATGAATCCTCTGTGGCTCCCCAGGTCCTTGGACCAGTGAAATGCTCCCTCGGCCTCACTTCCTGGGGTCACTCTCTGCCTGTGAACTGGAGACCCACTGAGCGCTCCCGGTGGCCCCTGGCTCGGAGGAGGAGCCCGTCAGCCCATCAGTCCGTCAGCCCATCAGCCCGTCAGCCCATCAGCCCGTGGCAGTAGCCAAGGGCCCATATGAGCCCAGACTCTGTGTTGTGTGGTTCACCTGCTGCTGCTGCTGCTGCCAGTGAGTTGGGACTTGGGGTGTGACTCCCAGTTTGTGTGAAGAATGACCCTGCTTGTCTCAGACAGACTCAGGCGCCCTTGGAGAGTGAGGGTAGCAGCCCCAGGCACCACTGTGGAACCACTGCGCATGTACAGCAAGCTTCCCTCCCTCCAGCCTTGCCTCTTTGCACTCTCCAGGCAGCTTCTTGTGTGCTGCATAGCAAGCTTGCAGGGAAGCAGGCCCCGTCCATGCTGGGCCCGCAGCAATCGTGAAAGCTAGGGCTGTTGCCACAGTCCTGCATCTTCTCACTGCTGCCTCGCCGTGACCCCCGCTCCACGATGTATAGTCACCAGTTCCCAAGTACGGGTAGGAACCCAGGGGCTTCAGAGGCCAAAACGACTTTCTCCAGGTGCCTGGCCATGCCGAGCCCCTTTCCTGTTGTGCCAGGGCTGGCTCCATGCGCTGGTGTGTGCCACCCTCGTAGAGTGTGCTCTGTGTGTGTATGTTACGACCCTAGGGATTGAATCCTGGGCTGTCCCATGGAATTACATCTCCAGATCTTTAAAAAATATTTTTAAAAATGTTTATTTATTTGTTTCATACAGCATCTCACTACGTAGCTTGGACTCATAGTGATCCTCCTGTCTCAGCCTTCCCAGCACTGGGGTTACAGGTGTGTGCCACCATGTCCGGTTTCAAAGCCAGCGCAGTACACCCGGGAATCCAGGGCCAGGATGGCATGTGGTACTGGGGATCAAACTTGGGACCTTGCGTTTGCCAGACAGATGCTTAGACCACTGAGCTATCTCCTCAGCCCTAATTTTTTTTATATATTTAAGCAGGCATGGTGGCACATACCTATAATCCCAGCATTTGGGAGATGAGGCAGGATTGCCATGAGTTCAAGGCCAGCCTGAACTACACAGTAAGAGTCTGTCTCAAAAAGCCAAATTCAAGGGCCAGTGATAAATAGCTCAGCAGCACAGCGTCTGCCTGGCTTGTGTGAGGTTGTGAGTTCAATTCCTGGCACCAAAAATTTTTTTTTTTTAAATTTTGGAGTGAGGTCTTCTTGCTGTGTAGCTAAGGTTAAGGTTGACTTGAACTTGCAGCCATCCCAACTGGACACGTAGTGATCCACCTGTTTACAGCCTCCCAAGAGCTGGGATTACAGGCTTGCTCGCCACACCCAGTCTCACTTGCTGTCTCCGTGCACCCCAGGGATCAAAACCTGGCCCCTGAGCCTGCGTGCAGGTGCTTTAATCCACTGAACAATTTGTCCAGCCCTGGCTTGTGTTTTTGCATGAAGATAGTAGCTAGGGTCTGCTGCACCTCCAAGACCTTCTGCAGGGTTCCTTCTGAAGCAGGTGAGAAAGAATAGCAAGTTCATTGACCACCCGAGGGCCAGACTCGCACCTGCCGCTGAGTTCTGCAGCACCCAGCACCCGGGCCCTGGACAGTGGGTGGAGGCTGGATGGGGTAGGTACTGCTGGCCGCAGGGAGAGACCTGGCTGGCATGGTGCTGCCCTCAAGTTTGCTTTTCTACTCTGGCTGTCCCAAGGGACCAGAGGTGAGGAGGGCTTGACCTGAGACCTGGGGTCACTTAGCTGCACATGGTCCCCTGGTGGCTGGGTACACGATCTTCGTGATCTTCGGCACCAACCCTTGAGACAGGAGCCAGAAAGACACTGTCTCACTCATCCTGAGTAAGGTAAGGTGAGGAGCAGCCCCAGGCTGGGTCCCAGCCGGGTCCCTACGCCCACGACGGGCAGAAGGTGGCGCTCTGGCCCCGGTTTAACCAGGACAGCGGGAAGGTTCTGTAGGGGGCGGGAGCGGGGGGGGGGGGGTTGCTATCCAGAACGAAGAACTAGTGGAAAACAAGGATTTGAAAGAAGAACAATTTGTTCCAAAACATTTGCCTTGTAACGGGGTCATCTATAAATTCTGGATTTCCTGTTTGCCGCGGAGCCGGCCACCCTCTTCCCGGCAGCCTGGGAGAATAGGCAGAGAAGCCCAGCTCGGGAGCTGCGTGCCCTCCCCCGGCCCGGCCTGGCTCTGAAATTTCCCGGCTTTTGTGCCCGCAGCGGGATCGGGTGACCGGGGAGGAGGGGTGAGCGCGTGGTCACTGCGCGAGGGCGGCCGGGCCGCCTCCCTTCTCACGGCACCCGCGCTGAGTTGGAGGAGGCCGGGACTAAGCGAAAATAATCAGAGGAGGGAGATAGAGGTGGCCCATTGAGAAAAAAGCCAGCGGTTCCAGTCCGCAGGGGGCCCAAAGTGGAGACAAAAACTCTGGGACCAGCCCCGAAGATCCTGAACAAAGCCCAGCAGCGCTGGCCATTTGGTTAGGAGAGGGGGCCTGAAATTCCTCTGCCCAAATTCCTTCATCCTGGGCTCAGATCAGGAGAAGGAGGGTTTGGGGGTTGAGGGGGGCGAGGTGGGGGACAGGGCGCTGTGGAATCATCCCTTCCTGACTTTGAAGAAGCTTTTGATAGCTGATGTCTTCCTCCTCCAGGTCGTGGGCAACAGGGACACCTGCAGTGGAGGGATTTAGGTGGAACAGCCCCATAACGTGGGCACATCCACTTCTATCTTTACTCCAGTTCCCTGGAGCCACAGGTGGTCCTCCGGGGCTGCCACAGGACAAGAAGTGTGGGGACCTCTTGCGAACTTACGCTGGCCTTTTAACCTTTTCATCAATGGTGGGCTGCACGGATGAGGGTTAAAGTTGAAAACTTCATTTCCAGGCCGCATCACACCCCTGAAAACGTCTCCTCAACACGGAGCTCGCAGGCTCCGAGGGACGCCTGTGTGCACGGACCTGCTGCGCATATTTGTCGCGTGGTGGCATAGCAACAGCCATGGGTGATGCTGCACCTGTGACCCCAACACTCTGCAAGGCCGAGGCAGGAGGATCGTGAGTTTGATCCCAGCCTGAGCCACTGAAGGATTTGGTGAGATGCTGTCTCAAAATGAAAAATATAAATGGGCTGAGAACATAGCTCAATGTGAAGGCCCTGGCTTCAGGTCACAGTACCAGCCAGCTGGTTTATGTGTTGACTGTACTATGTATTTTTAGTCCTCATTTAGAATACATTCCTCCTATTAAACCTAAGTTTACTGCAGACTGTTACGTTGTGTCAGACCAGCAGCAGCTTCACACACCTCATGTTTACTGAGTCTCTTACTTGCTTCAAGAGGCCACGTCCACTGAGTGGCCTGTGCTGTCGTGGTCTGTGGAAACACGGCTGTCATGTGATTGCAGCTACAAAATTGCCTAACAATGCCTTTATCAGAGCAGATCTTTGTTGTTAAATAACACATGAGTTTCACTTGGTCAACCATGAAGACGTTGAGAATTCTGTCTTCACATGGAGAACCAAGGTCAGAGGTTAAGTTGGGACTATGTAAAGGAGGAAGTGGCCGTGACTCTGTATCCCTGTTGGGCTGGGGACCGTTGGTGCTGGCTGGGTCACAACTCAACTGGAGGGCGCTGGGCCAGCCCCGAATCGCCATGGGTCTCGGTGTCCTTTGTACAAGAGTGATGGGTTGGGGAGAGGAGGAGTGGTCAACTCAGACGCCTGTAGGGCCAGACGCCAGGTAAGGGAGTGAAGAGGGGAAGTTGGGGTTCAGGGCAGGGGCTGAGACCCCACTATCATAGCCTGGAAGGCACTGAGTGCCCCCCCCCCCCTTTTTTAAAGAAGTTAAGAATCTGAATTTTTAAGAGAATTAGTTCAAACTGTAAAATAGCAGAAGTCAAACAAATCAGGTCTGTGGGCGACATCTGGCTCTTCAGCCTCGGTGACTCCCAAGGTCCACGGAACTGTAAATTCAAGAAGCCCTGGTGACCTCAGTCACACTGTTAGCACCATCCTTGTTCTGTGGTGACACCCGGGTCCTCGCCTTTGGCTGGGGTCCTTGCCTCTCTGCCTTTTGCTCAAGGCTTTGTCCAATGCTGCGACTCCCGGGATGCCACTGCAGTCCCCTGCATTCCCCAAAGCCACAAGAAACCTCCTTCCTGTCAATAAAAGTCTTCGAGATGTAGGCCATTGCTCCTTATTTACCAACTGGTGGGAGTGCCCGGGGATCGTGGCCTGTGTCTTTGTCACCTCTCACAATGTGTACAACATTGTGTTCCACATGTGATCCAAATACATGGTGAATGCTTAAAGGTTAAAAATTATTACAGCTGAAGGAAGACACATGGCCATTAATCTTCCTCCAGATGCCCCTCCCCCTTCCAACACTCTTATCCCACTGTCCTGGCTACTTTCCGAAGCAGTTATGGCAGTCTTTGTGTGTGTGTGTGTGTGTGTGTGTGTGTGTGTGTGTGTTTACCAGAGATCATAAAAATACAGTAAATGCTGCCGCCAAGTGCCGTCCACAGAAGAGGTGGGCTTGTAAAGACATTATCATGTGTTCTCATCTACGTTCTTCTCCAGGTCTGATACCACGGAATTGCTGGCTGTTCCCTAAAGCCAAAACTTTTTGAATCAGTTCAAAATAAGAAGAGACACATGACAGCTTAACTACAGATATCTGCAAAGGAGGATGTCTAGAGCTGCTTCAGAAAAAGGGAAAAGCGATGGCTAAACACGTCTGCAGCACGCAGTAGCACTTTTGAGGGGGATTAATGGCAGTATGTATTTTTAGTGCAATAAATACTTGAACATTTAAACATTCACTATATTTTTGATCACACTTAGCATATTGAATAAGAGAATGAAGAAACAACCCCCAAAATCTAAATTAGTTTTATTCACTTCTAATTAATTGTGTATATACATTGTGAACCATTTTAAGAACTCTAGAAAAAATTCTGGTAATTTTGTATTTTGGTGAGCTCAGCATTAAGCATTTTATAAAAGATAAAAAGAGAAAAATTAAAAGCTTCTGAAATTCTCATTGTCGTGGTTAACATTTTCATGTTGCTCTTTCTGTGTGTGTGTGTGTGTGTGTGTGTGTGTGTGTGCATGTATACATTTTAGAAATTAGGGTCACACAGGCATGGTGGCCCATGCCTCTAATCCCAGCACTGAGGAGGCTGAGATAGGAGGATCACTATGAGTCTGAGCTACTTAGTGAGATCTATATCAAATAAAAAAAAACATTGGGGCCACACTGTGTATGTAGTTTTACTTTTTTTCCATAACATTATGTTTTGAGTATTTTTGACATCATTTAATATTTTGGCAACCTTCATTTTATTGGTTGGTTAATAATTTATTATGTAGATGCCTCACAACTTATATGATCAGTGAATTGAGAATCATTCACAGGGACAAGTATATGGTTGAAACCCAGTAACTACATACTGAATAAGTGAATGAATGAATGAATGAATGAATGAATGATTAAATGGATGGATGGATGGATGGATAAATGCTGTCTTGATCACAACTCAGTTGACCTTAGGCCACTTCTCAGGTTTTTGCTAAAATAAATAGCTCTACAATAAAGTTCCCTGTACCTGACCATATGGTACAGGTCTTTAGGATTAGGACCTGGATTAGTTCTTTAGGGGAATTTTGCAGAATGAATGAGTGGACGGCAATGGCTTAGTTGGTGTAAGTTGCCAACTGCTACATAGAGTGTCCCAGTGAACTGCCCCTCCCATAAGAACTGTAGTAGGGGGTGGCCTTTCTGAGCAATCTTGCCAAACTAATATCTTTAATTAATTATTTTTAAAATTTTGCTAATTTGATATGTGTTCATTTACATTTGCATTTATTTGATTAGTATCTCTAATTAATCAAGTAAGTTCATTGTAACAACTTTTAAACAATCCAGAAAAAACTCTGATAGCTTCGTTTTCTGATATGCTCAAGGAAAATAATTTGCATTTATTTGATTACTGTTTGGTACTTCTTTTTATGATATATGGAGATCGGAATTTGTGATGGTAAAAACCTTCACACCTATGTCAGTTGGGCAGGGGCTAGGGCTGGGCTAGAGACGCTTTCAGCAGAGGCTGTTTGTCAGAATCCTTTATCTCACAACAAGTTTCAGTTTCATCCATGGTAACAGTTAAAGTGCCTCCCCTGGGCTAGGTGTTATGCTTGATGCATGCATTACTTCTTCCTCTAACAATTCTGTAAACTACATACTAGTTTATTTTAGAGGTTCAGATCTATTTGACTGCAGAGAATTTATCTCTATGCTATAATGTCTCTCGGTTCTGAACCTCATCCTGAAATGCAAAAGGTTCATCATCAGTAAGGCCAACCATCCAGGCAGCCAGCCACGCATCCACCCATCCACCTATTCATTGCTCTGTCCAGCTGGCTAGCCAGCCATCCAGCCATCCAGCCATTCACCCACTAATTCATCCATCCATCCATTCATCCATCCATCCAACCACCCACCTATCCATCCATCTTCCCATCCACTTATCCATCTGTCCATCTAACCACTCACCAGCCCACCCACCCATCCATCCATCCACCCACTTACCCTCCCAGGTAGCCATCCATCCACCCATTCATCCATCCATCCATCCATCCATCCATCCACCCACCCATCCATTCATCCATCTGCCCATCCACTCCTCCATCCATCCATCCATCTACCCACCAGCCCACCCATCTATCCATCCATCTATCCATCTGCCCACCCACTCATCCATCCATCCATCTATCCATCCATGCATCTATGCATGCATCCGTCCATCCATCTATCCACCCACCAGCCCACCCACACATCCATCCATCCACCCATCCATCCATCCATCCATCCACCCATCCATCCATCCATCCACCCATCCATCCATCCATCCATCTGCCCATCCACTCATCCATCCGTCCATCCATCCACCCACCAGCCCACCCACACAACCATCCATCCATGCATTCATCCATCCATGCATCCATCCATCTATGCATCCATCCATCCATCCATCTGCCCATCCACTCCTCCATCCGTCCATCCATCTACCCACCAGCCCACCCACCCATCCATCCATCCACCCATCCATCCATCCATTCATCTGCCCATCCACTCATCCATCCATCTATCCATCCATCCATCCATCCATCCATCTGCCCATCCATCCATCCATCCATCCATCCATCCATCTACTCACCAGCCTACCCACCCATCCAGCCATCCACCCACTTACCCTCCCAGGTAGCCATCCATCCATCCATCCATCTATCCATCCATCCACCCACCCATCTATCCATCCATCTGCCCATCCACTCTTCCATGCATCCATCCATCTATCCATCCATGCATCCATCCATCCATCTATCCACCTACCAGCCCACCCACACATCCATCCATCCATCCATCCATCCATCCATCCATCCATCCAT
>PVKN010001411.1:0-52634 GCA_004027915.1 Capromys pilorides
CTATCCCAAGGTGTGGCGGAGGACCCCTTAGTTCACCCCGAGGAGGGGAAGCAGGGGCTCCCCATTTCCTGGCTGGAGGAAGAGAGAAGAATGCATTGAACCCTTCCTGAGTTCCTGAGGAAGAGGGCTCCAGATTTCAGACCTCCAGACTTTCGAGGGAGGGGAACAATGGCCAGGGCCTTTCTGGGGTCCTGGGGGTTCAGGAGACTCCTGACCCCTCATCTTGAGGAGAGGGCCGCCTGAGCCCCCCACCCCACCCCAGGCTGGAGGCTGGGAGAACAATACCGAGGTTCCCTCTTGATTTCCACAAGTGGATGGGCGCCGGATAGGGGGCTTCCCGGGTTCCAGACCCCCGGGCCGACGGGCGCCCCCACCCCTCGCCATCGCAGGCGCGCAGCTCTGTTTCCCTGGCCGCAGAGGCAGCAGGGGCGCGCTACGCCTCCAGGTTCGCCCCCCATCACCGCGCGCGCCCCGATCCGCCAGCCCGGGCCGGGGACGCGCGGGGCTGGGGGCGCAAAGAGGTCGCCCAGGGCCGCGCCCTGCGCCAGGGCCCCGGGGCCGCCCCCCGCCCGATACCCCCGGCCCCGCCCGCGCCTCCCGCTCGCGGGGTCACTCACCCGGCGCCCCTCGCCCTGCCCGGCCGCCGGCGCCCCCTGGGCCCTCAGGACGCCCCCCGCCCGCCAGCCCCGCCGGCGGCCCCCTCGGCCCCGCGGCCCCGCCAGGCGCTCCCGGGGAGAGCGGGGCCGGCCGAGGGCCGCAGCGGGAGCTGCTGGGACTTGTAGTCCGCCCGCCCCGCCGCGGTCCGCGCCATCGCCGCCCCCGCCCCCGGCCAGCCTTTGTCCCGGCCCGGCCGTCCCTCGGTGCGCGCTCCCGGGCCCGGGCTCTTCCTGTCCGCCTCTGTGCCCCCCTCGGGCCCTGTCTGACTCGCCCTGTCTCTCTACATCCATTCTCCGCCCCGCCTCAGCCCTGATTCTCCACTTCTGTCTCTTTCTCTGTCCCAATCTCTTTGTCTCCGGCCCTGTCCCTTGGCCTGCCTCGTCCTTCTCTTTGTTTCTACCTCTTTCTCTGTCTCAGCCTTCTGTCCATATCTCTGTTGCAAAAACAGCAAATAAACTGGCTATGGTGGTGCGTGCCTGTCATCCCAGCTCTCCGAGGCTGAAGCAGGACCATCCTGAGTTCGAGGCCAGCCTGGGCTACATAGCAAATTCAGGACCAGCCTGCACTGCATAGCCAGATCCTGGCCGACTCACCACGCACAGATCAAGCCCTGCAGTTTCAAAACATACCTGTCTTTGCTTAATCTCCGGTTTACGCCCACCGCCACCAAATTTATTTTTTAATGACAGTGGAAGTCTCCAGCGTTTCTGAGCAGCGTTTCCTCACATCCTGCAAAGCGGACCCTGGAATGTTTTTCCCTTCAAGTCTTCCGCCTGCTACCCACATACCTGTCCGTGCTGTGTGCCAGGGAATCCAGATGCCTGGGCCCCGTGCTCATTTCTGGAGCAGCACAGCCAGGCCTGGGAAGACTTCTGCACGGACTTTACCCCGAGACCCAGATCTCAGCCAGGAAGGAGGTGAAAAGCTGCTCCTGTCTGCCAGGCCTGTTCTCTATGAAATCTAAACAGCGGTCCCAGAATATAAACAGTGCTCAGAGGAGGCCACTCGGAGCGCATCTGAAAGATACACACAAGGACAGGCTGAAGCCACAAAATTGAGTGAATACCCCCTCGCCTGCCGGGCTCAGCTCTGATTTCTGACCCTGTTGCCTGCACCTGCCTCCCCTAAAGGTCCAGAGCCATCTACAAAGTGAGGTCACTCTACGCCAAGATGTCCAGCGCACCGAGGGGCAGCCGGGCTGGGACAAAGGCTGGTTGGGGGCGGGGGGTGGCGAGGGCGCCAGCGGGGGCAGGGCAGGCGGACTACAAGTCCCAGCAGCTCCCGCCGCAGCCCTCTCGCTGTACTAGCTGAGCCCCTGGATACAGCCATACCTGAAGCCAGAGGCCCTCATGATTTCTTTTTTTTTTTTTTTTAATTTTTTAATTTTTAATAAGAAATAACAATGTGATAGTTTCAAAACACGTTATTAGTGCATTCATAATAATTGATACATTGAATATTGTTGTCCTCATAGTAGTTATACAAAGCACAGGGTATAGACATGATAAATTTTCTAATCCATATTAGTAGGGGAGGAAAAAAAGAAAAAAAACAAAGAAAAATTTCTTCTCTTTGTACAAAGAGGGAGTGGTTGTATACATAGTTCAACGTTCCATAATTGTAGTGGGATACCGGTGAAACTGGCATTGTTGGAGGCTGTTGGTATAAACCTCTTACAGCTCATCATACTGATCTAGCTCTGCATTCTATGCCTCGTAATTAAGCTTTTCTACTGGGTGATTGAGGGCAAGTTAAGGCCAGACCTGTATAACAGAACATTCATCTTTTGTATCTTCCACTTATCTTATTAGAGACTTTCCAGAGGAGAAAATGCAGGCCCAGAGAGTTAACTTACCTGAACAAGACTATGAGCACCCAAAGGAACTGGAGTATAGAGAGCCCCTCCTGGTCCTAGTCTCCTTCTGGGAAGTTTACATTTGTAATCCTAAGGATAAGGTATTGGAATCCCATGAAGTTAATTCCAGTCTACACACCCAGTGCAACCCATAGCAAGAGTAAAGACACTAAGGGCCAGGAAGATAGCTCAGTAGAATAAGCACTTGCCTGGCAAGCGCAGGGTCCTGAGTTCAATCCCCAGTACTGCAAAAAAAAAAAAAAAAAAGCCATACTTATTGGGCTGGGGATACAGCTCAGTGGCACAAGCACCTGCCTGGAAAGCATAAAAATAAAGACACCAAGGTATCTTTGTGGTTTGTGGGGAGCCGAGGGTTCCTAAGTCCAGCCATGGTGATGGCTATCCAGCACAAAGGCCTTGACCCTAGGCCAAATCCAGATTTTATTCATTGACAAAGAAAGAAGTGGCTTGAGGAGGAGTGATTGGGAACGGCAGGCAGTAGGTGAGCGCTGTGAGCCGGGCTTGGGTGGAGGCCTGCATTTACCTCTGCGATATGCAGAGAGAAGGCTAGGCAGAGAGCGACCTACACTACCCAGCTGAGGCATTGCCTCATGTCTTGGGGTGGGTGCTTCAGCTCCGATGGGGAATCTTTCAAGCCCCAGGAAGTCATAGCCTCTATCTCGAGGCTCGATCCCAGACAGCATGAGCACTGGCTCTTTGTACCATCTGAACGGGACTCACACTAGAAAGCAGCAGGTGGAGGGTTCTGGGGAAGCACCCTGTCATCTTCAACGCCTACCACCAGGCCGTGGGCTAGACTGATATGCACTGCCCAAAGCCTACTGGAGGGATAAGGAAAAGTCCTAGCCAGCTCTGTACACAGCAGCACACGGAGATAGGGTCAGGCACAGCCAAAATGGAGACCGGGTCTCTTCTTTCCAGGAGAGTTGCCTCGTGGTCTGGGGCTGTCCAGCTGGACCAGATTGGGGGTCTGTCTGGGATCTTGGTGTCCTGAATGAAAAACAGAGCAGGACAACACCCAAAGGAGCAGCAGGTTCCCAAGTTTATTTGAAAATGGAAGTGTGCTCCAGAGGGTGTGAGTAGGCCAGTGAGAGGAGGTCAGGGCGTGAGGAAGCTTGGTACTCAGGGTTTTAAGCGTTAGGGTTGGGTGAGACTGGAGGGGCTGAGCCGAGGTCTGGCTCTTGCCAGACTGATGGTGGCTCAGCCACTCCACTGGGAGGAAGGGCGTTTGACCTTTTTGGCCCTGGCAGGAACTGTCATGGTGCCCAAAGCCATGGGGGGTGTGTGTGTGCAAATTTGCATAGTCAATGACATGGTAATTAGGGTAGAGGAAGGCCCCTGAGCATATGCGTGGGCTCAGTGTGTATATGCTAAGCTACCTAGTTGTCTTTTCCCATTAGGTTTATTTTATTTTATGGTGGCCGGTGTGGCATGTGGTACCTGGGATCGAGCCACAGTCCCTGTGCTTGCCTAAGCTTGCCTAAGCAGGCTCCTTAGACCACTGAGGTATCTTACCAGCTCTTCCCATTAGGTTTAAACCTGGACATCCTGATGCTGGGCTAATGATCATTTTTTATTAGTATGTGTTTACAGTATGCAATAATTAAATTTATTGTGGAGGAGCTCATATGTGAACGTAACGCATAATTCTCTGTTCCCTTCTCTCCTGCCTCTCCCTCCAATTCTCGTCCCCCTTCCCTTTGCAATTAAAAAAAAAAATAGGCTGGGTGTGGTAGTGCATGCTTGTAATCCCAGCACTTGGGAGGCTGAGCCAGGAGGATCAGTGCAAGTTCAAGACCAGCCTGTGCTACAAAAGTGAGCTCAAGGCCAGCCTGAACTGCATAATGAAACCCTGTCTCAAAAAGACAAAAAAAAAAAAAAAAAAAAAAAATTAAATCCCTTTTCTGGGTCTTTCTCCATCTCCTCTTTCCTGTTTGAAAAAAGAACTCCCTACTTCTAGTTGTGTTTTATTTTGTTCTTTTAATATTTTGGTCTTTTTGAGCTGGGTGTGGTGGTGCACGCCTGTAATCCCAGCACTTGGGAGGCTGAGACAGGAGGATTGGTGCAAGTTCAAGACTAGCCTGGGCTACAAAAGTGAGCCCAAGGCCAGCCTGAGCTGCATAGCAAGACCCTGTCTCAAAATGACAACAGATAGATAGATAGATAGATAGATAGATAATCGTGCTACTGTGAGCTTTTCTAGGTAAATGGATGCACCTTGAGACCATACTATTAAGCGAAATAAATCGGATGCCCAAGTGCAAATATTGCAAATATTCTCTGGCATGAGACACCGCAAGTGTACAAAAGGACCAAAATGTACAAAAGGTATTGTCAAACAGGAAGAAAATATTCATATGAGGATGAGTGGTTAAAAAAAAAAAGAGAGAGAGAAGGGGCGCGGGCCAGATAACTCAGCAGCTTGCCGTGCCCACCCCGCCCCCCAGGGCGGGCTGAGACAGCGGGAGACTGAGCCTGGCCGCGCCCGCCTGTAATCCGGGCGTTTGGGAGGCTGAAAACAGGAGGATCACTACGAATCCTATCTACATAGTGAGACCCTGAGCATCCTGTAGACTCTGCCCTAAATACAGAAACAAACAAACAAACAAACAAGATAGAAATGGAAACAAAGGGGCTGGGGAGATAGCTCCATGGCACAAGTGCCTGCCTGGCAAGTGCAAGGTTGTGAGTTTGAACCCCGGTCTCGCAAAAAAAAAAAAAAAAAAAAAAAAAAAAAAAAAAAAAAAAAAAAAAAAAAAAAAGAGAGAGAAATGGAAACAAAGCTTTGTAAATGGGAAGGGGAGAAGAGTTCAAGGAAGGTAAGGTAAATGGGAAAAAAAGAAAGTTATATCATGTACAGGTGCTAATTCTCTGTGGTGAACATGACCATCATGTATATCTAAAATGTGTCAATGAAATCGGGTTAGAAGACTCTTGCGCTGCTGTAAACACGGGCGTGCGCGCAGCGCCTTCCTCTGACGACTTCCGCTTTCAGCACGATGCCTTGCGGCAGGAGAGCGGGTCAGAGGGAGCTTCAAGTTCCCAGGTTTTCAGCAAGGTCCGCCCTGATTTCCACTGCAGTGGTGCCCTTTACACCCCTACCAACCAGGGGCAGGGGTTCCCGCACCCCAAGCCTCACTAGCACTTGTTATTGGTTGATTTCCTGATGATTCTGACAATTGTTCCTGGAGGGAGACGGAATCCTAGGGTGGTCCTAATTAGCGACTTTGAGGCTGGGGAGATAGCTCCGTGGCACAAGTGCCTGCCTGCCAGCCAAGTGCAAGGTCGTGAGTTCGAATTCCAGTCCTGCCAAAAAAAAAAAAAAGAAAGCAGATCTAATTAGTGACTTTGCCGGGCATGCTCTCTGGTGGATTGCTTGCCATCTAACTGTACTTCTTCTGAGGAGGGTCTGTTCATTTCAGCGTTTCGGCTGATGTTTAACTCGGAAGGCGAATCATGTCCCAGAAAGCCATCACCAAGGTGGGGCCTCCCTCCCTTTTTCAGAGTCCCCTTTGCTACCTCCTTCCCCACAGCGCCAAGAATCCACATCTTCAAGCCCCACCCCACTGCCTGAGTCCCATTCCCACCCCTCTAAATCTTCCAGGACGCGTCAGGGTCTGTGAAAGTGTTCTGGTGCCCAGGGTTTCCTCAGAGAAAGAAACCAGCCGTTCTCACGTGTAAAGCTCCTTCTGCAGCCCCCACCCACGCATCCTCTTTCAACCCGGGCGGAAGGAGCTGGCCGCAATGTCACACACCTGCAATCCCAGCCAGTCAGGACGCTGAGGCAGGAAGATCCCAAGTTCAAGGCCAGCCTGGGCAATTTAGGGAGACACTGTTTCCAAATAAAATCTAAATAGGGCTGGAACCGTAGCTCAGTGGTGGAGGTTTAGTCCCCAGGACCGCAGCTACACGGGAAAAAAAGTGATGGAGAAGGCAGGGTGGAGGGGAGGTGACATTTATTGTTGGCTGGGGCAGGGGTACAGAGGGAGCTGGGGGTCCTGAGGGTCCACCACCGCTTTTGGGCAGCCCCGCTGGCGGGGCGTGCCCAGCGGCACGTAGGTCTCCTGGGAGTTGCTCAGTCTCAGCACCGCGGGGCCCTGGTACTTGCAGGGAAATTCATCCGTGTATTGTGTGGAGAAGAAGCGCTGTCCGCGCAGCGGGAACTCCAGGTGGCTGTACTTACACTGTGGGTTCAGGTGGACGGTCGGCGGGGCACCCACCCTGGCCACCCTCTGTTCCCTGGGCCACCCTGGGGACATCAAAGGACGGGCCAAGGCTCAGGCATGTGATCCAAGGAGGCCTGGGCAGGAGGGCCCCCAGGGCCGAATGAGACATGAGAGACGAGATGCAATGAGCCCCGGTGACTACGCGTGCGAAGCGAACCGGTGGCCTGGCCGGGGATCTGAAAACAGCCCTGAGCGGAGCCTGACGCGACCTCAGGGGTGAGGTGGCAGTCAGACTTGGGAGCCGTGTCCCCCTCCCTGCACGCTCACCCTTCGCAGCAACTCTTCAGTCACGCACGCTCCCGCTGTCCCGTGCGGCTTCAGCATCTCGCGGCTTGTGGTTGAAAAGTCCTGTTCTGCAGATTGGGGCGAGGGCAACAGGGTTGAGGGGTGACCTGGGGTGAAGCGCGGGTTAGGAGAGGCACAGGAGCTGGGCGTGGTCTGAGCCTGCTGGGAGGCCGAGGCAGGAGGGCTCTGGGAGCAGGGGCAGTTTAGTGACTTAGCAAGACCTCGTCTCAAAATAAAATATTGTTTTAAAGGTCTGGGGTTATATATGGGTTAGGATGAAGCGCCTGAGTTCAGTTCTCCAATTCGCTCCCTAAAAATGTATCGAGGTTGGGGTGGGGGTGGGGTTTCACCAGATGAATCTGAGGTCTGGACCAAGTAGGGTAGAGGGTGCTTAGGGGGTGGAGCTAGAAGCTGATAGGAGGAGGGGGCTAGCGTTGGGCGGGGCAGACACGCTAGGGACACAGCCAGGTGGGAGCGGTTCCGTAGTGGGTGGAGGCAGAGCCAAGGGTGTGGGGCGGAGCTTAGTCTAATAGGCGGGTCCCATGTGTGGGGCCTCAGTGGTGGGGTTGGCCTTCCTCGGTGGGGGCTTCCAGGATGGGCGGGGCCTCCGGGGTGGGCGGGGCCTCCGGTGGGCCTGGCTCACCGCCCTTGTTCAGCAGCAGGTTGCTCGGCCTCAAGTGGAGGCTGGGTGCCTTGTGTGGTGGCGCCCCATCTGGGGCACAGTAGGCCGAGCACGTGGTAGTCTGGAAGAAGTGTCCGAGCAGCGCTGGCTCTCCCAGAGTCATGTGATCCTGCAGTTTCTCATGGGCCACGTGGCGGCTGGGTGGCTGGGTCGCAGCTGGTGGCTGTGGGACCACAAAGAATCTAGTGAACTGCTGAGTCGGTGATGTCCCGAAGCCCTCAGGGAGGAAGGCGGAGGAAGGCTGTGTGACCCGAGACGCGCCCTTTCCTTCTCTGGGCTCCTACTGCTGGGAACTGTTGTCTCATCGAAATGAGACCGGAAGATTTTTATTTTATTTACATGGGATTGATCCCAACGTCTTCACGGTGAGCTTCATCTCCAGCCAATTTTATTTTTTATTCTGGAACACAGTGCTGCGTTTACAGGCGTCCACCCCCACAGCCAGCTAGGCTTTTATTTGTGGTGCTGGGTGAGAACGGAACCCAGGGTCGCCTACATGTTAGGAAAGTGCACGACACCGAGAGATCTCTCCAGACCTTTTTGTTCTTGAATCAGGGTCTTGCAAAGGTGCCAGGCTGAGCTCCAATGTTAGATCCTCCTGCCTCAGCCTCCTGAGCAGCTAGGATTACAGGGATGCACCACCCCACCGAGATGTGGAGATTTGTGATTTACCCAAGCCCATTCAGCCAAATCTAGGCGATCCTGACTCACATTCCCAGCCCGCTCCTACCTGGGGGCCGTGGCACACAAGTTCCTGTGCCTGGGAAGCCCTTTTCTCTGTGGACCCCTCTGTCCTCTTTCCTTATCCACTGACCTGGCCATAGAAATTGTGCATGGAGGTTATCAGGCTTCCGGGGCCAGGGCGCCCACTTCCCTCCAGGATGTGTGATTTCGGAGTCTTGTCATGGTGGAGAAAGAAGGGCTCTGCCGGGCCAGAGTAGAGGCTAAGTGGCCTAGAAGCTGCGGAGAACCCAGGCAGGGGCCCAGGGCAGCTCTCACCTGGGTCCCTCGAGTAGAAGTGGTCGGTCACGGTTGTCCTGTCTCGGAAGACGCCGTCTCCAGAGGAAACACTCACATGGTGAGTGCGGGCGGCTGCCTCGGCCTTGTCATACCTGCAGGTTAGGTGGGGCCCGTGGGGCTTCTTGCGGTGCCCAGGAAAGCGGGAAGTACCCCCGGAAGGGCCAGGGACACCAGTGATGCATGGTTTGGCACGATGCAGGGACCTCACCCGTCCAAGTGAGGGACGCAGTGGGGCCTCTGTACCTGTCGGGAGGCAGCCCTTGGGGAGTGTGAGCCTGTTTCAGCTCTGAGCACACAGGGCTGTAGCCATTCTTGCCGTCTCCCAGGTTCACAGAGGAGGATGCCTGTGAGCAGAGAGGGGTGAGGAGGCCTAGACAGCCCTTCTGGCTGCCCTCCCCATCTGTCTCCATCTGCCTCAATTTACCCTCTTACACATCAAGGCAGGTGGGCCTGGCAGGGCCTGGAACTGTTCCTTGTAGGAGGTCTCTCTCTGCCTCTTGTAATCCCACCTGAGGGTATCGGAGACCTCTGAGGAAGGGGCAGGGAGAGAGAGCGTGGTGCGTTTCCTACACCAAAGTACGAGGGAGGACCTCATGGTAGACTGAAGGTTCAAACTTTTAAAAAGACACCACCACGATCCCACCTCAAAATCCCCTCCTTCAAGAGCTGGGCGCGGTGGCGCACACCTAGAATCCCGGAACTTGGGAGGAGGCTGAGGCAGGAGGATTGGTGCGAGTTCCAGACCAGCCTGGGCTATAAAATTGAGCTCAAGGCCAGCCTGAGCTGCATAGCGAGACCCTGTCTCAAAAGAAAAAAAAAAAAATCCCCTCCCTCACTTCAAACACACATATCCCATTGCTCTGGTTCCTGCCGCTTTCTGAAGCAGTTCTTCTGGAAGCCCAATTCCGGGAGTGCCTTCACAAGGTGCCATCAAATATGTAGAGGACACTGCTTTTGAGTTTCTGCCTGCCACTCAAGGTAAAGGTAGCTCATAAAAATATGACCTCAGGGCCATCAAGATAACTCAGTGGACCAAGTGCCTGCTTAGGCAAGCGCAGGGACCAGGGTTTGACACCACGTGCCATGCCAGCCTTGCCCTCAGGTGCACTGAGCTGGCCAACAAGTCCGAGTGTGGTGGTGCACCCCTGTAATCCCAGTGCTGGGGAGGCTGAGACAGGAGGATCACTACCAAGTCCAAGCAGTGTAGTGAGACCCTGTACCAAATACATTTTTGTTTACATAAGATATTTATTTATATTATGGCTGGCTCCACCTGCCCTGGGGGACTGGCTGGGACTGGCACAGCATGTGGTGCCGGGGATCGAACCACGGTCCCTGCAGTTGCCTAAACTTGCCTAAGCAGGCACTTTAGACCGCTATCTCGCCGACCTGTACCAAATACATTTAAAAAGAAATATGACCTGTGTCCCCATTTACCCTGGTCGCTGGATCTGGCACCAGGTGACATCTGGCTCTTCCTAAGTCAATATGACCATGAAAGGTCAGCGTTTTGAACTGATCTGAAATGCTGAGGCTGCCACCTCAGCTAGCTAGAACCTCCCCACAGAGAGCCTCCAAAGCCGCTTCAAGACAGGGGCCTGGTATCTGCTCCGCAGCCTCTCCAAGGCTCAGAGAGCTGAAGTGACGAGCTGGAGGTCACGGAAATCAAGAGCCACCACCAAGGGTCTGACGAGAGCCTGCTGACCTCTGAGCCCCTCCAGGAGGAGTCACAGTTGTGATCTCTGCTTGCTAGGGCCCTGGAGACATAGCTGTGGAAAATCCAGGCCGGGCTCACCGTGCGCACAAAGCCACTTCCACCTCGAGGGCTTCTGGGAGGCCAGGCCCAGAGACGGAGGCTTGGAGACTCCGCCACGCTGCGCAGGTGTGAGGGCTGGGAGTGCCCGCGAGGAACCTGGACTGTCTGAACCCAAGCCAGTGCGAGGAGCTTCTGCCCGCTGCGCAGAAATTCGGGAGGAGAGCTCCACTTCCCGGGTGCAGAAACCGAGGCCCAGGGCGGTCCTGGGGCGGTGCTCGAGCTTGTGTAAGGCTGACCTTTGGGGCTGGCTATTTCTTTCGCCCTCCCTGTGAGGCAACTGCCCTATGGGTGGTGGGATGTTTAGCGCTCTCATTGGCTTCGACCTGCAGCTAGCACTCTAACCCTTAGGGGTGCTATGGTTTGTGTCCCCCTAAAGCCTCATGTACTCTTGGGGGGGGGGATCTTCTAGAGGTTGTGATTAATTCATGACCCACCCTCTGCCTCTGCTGCTGCCGCCACTGCTCCCCGTTTTCTGCTCTTGCTGTTTTTCTGATTTCCACCTCCATGGACTGCTGCCCTCTGCCATGGGCCACTCCGCCTTGGAGCCAACCCAGTATGGACTGAAACCTCCACAAACTAAATAAACCTTTCCTTGAAGGCCAGGCGTGGTGACGCACGCCTATAATCCCAGCACTTGGGAGACTGAGACAGGAGAATCGGTGCGAGTTCGAGACCAGCCTGGGCTACAAAAGTGAGTGCAAGGCCAGCCTGAACTGCATAGCGAGACCCTGTCTCAAAAAGACAACAAATCAATCAATCAATCAATCAATCTTTCCTTAATTTTGAGTGTCGAGGATTTTGTTCCAGCAACAGAGAAAGGTAACCGCGACAAGGGATGACCATCAGACACTGTCAAATGTGCCTGGGGTTGGGGGAAGTTGCCAAACCCCTGGTCCTCTCTGGGTACGGGGCGCAGAGGCGCGCGCTCACCCAGATGGCAGCTCTGCGCGCGAGGCTGCGGGCACGTGTCGTGGGGAGGAAAGAACGAGCGGTACGTGCTGGGGGGTACGCGCAGCTTGTCCCTGTCGCCGGGCGGCACCGAATCCAGGTCGAAAATGAGGCGCGCGCCGCGGATCCGCTCCCCGGCGCGCGCCCGCACCTCGGGCCAGCCGTAGGCGGCTCGCGCGCTGGGGAGCACCGGCCCGGCGCCCGGGCTCGCTTGCAGGCTCAGGCTGCAGCGGCGCGGGAGGGAGGCGGCGCGCTCCCGCGCGCTCTCGGTCTCGCCCGGCGGCGTGAACGCGCCGCGCGTCTCCGACACGCGCCCCCGGGCCCAGCCGCCCGGGTCGAGTGGGAAGAGCTGCGCGCTCGGCGGCGGTTGGATTTGCTGCGCGCGCGCGGCCGGGCCGTGCGCGGGGAAGTCGCGGTGCGAAGTGGAGCGCTGGGCTTCCCGGTGCAGCCGCGGGTCCGGCCCCAGCGCGAAGTGCGAGGCCTTGAGAAAGTCTATCCGGGAGGCCGGGCTCGGCGCGGGCGGCGGGGACGCCGGGGAGAAACAGACACAGGCCCTGTGCTCGGCCTTGGGGGAAGAAAAGAGAGAAATAAACGTTCTTTTTTTTTTTTGCGGAACCGGGGATTAAACTCAGGACCTTACATTTGCCAGGCAGGAATTCGTGCCCCTGAGCTATCTCTCCATCCCCAGCGTTCACGTGGGGGAGTGCCAGGCCCGTCCGAGGCTCGGAAGCGGGTGGCACGTCAGCTGACCAAACCGACCCGAAGCTTGCCCTTTGGTAGCTGACAATGACGCTGGAGAAGTGACGCTCGCTGGGCAAGCGCTAAGGCCCTGGGTTCCATTTACAGCTTTGCACAATATGATATTGGGAAGATGCTGGTGACCGGGTGCGCCAAAGACGGGGTGTGTGTGTAGGGGGTGGTTGCTATTTTTATAATGAGCTGGTAACCACGGGCCGGGGAGATAGCTCAGTAGCGCAAGTGCCTACTTGGCAAGTGCAAGATCATGAGTTCAAACCCTGGTTTCTCAAAAAAAAAAAAAAAAAAAAAAAAAAAAAAAAAAAAAAAAAGAGTTTGATGTAGTTCAGGCTATCCTTGAACTCGCTATGTAGCCCAGCTACGGCAATCCTCCTGCCTCAGCCTCTTGAACAGTTGCTGTGATAGCCATGTACTATCACATCTGTCTTGCTTTTTTCTTTAGATGATGATTACTTTGAGTAGCAGGGATCGAACTCACAATCTTACACTTGCTTGCCAGGCAAGTGCACAAGCTGCTTAGCTATATCCCCAGCCCAATGACAGCTAAATTGACCAAATCACTGCTGCCAGAGGCCTGAGGAGATAGCTCAGTAGAATAAGTGCTTGCATGGCAAGCACAAGGACCTGAGTTCAATCCCCAGTTCTGGGGGGGAAAAAAAAAATCACTGCTTCCTGCAAGCCCCAGTTTCTTCCTCCACAAGGTCAGAGACCTACCTCCAGGGGTACTGTGGGAGCCATGGGGTTTGGTTTCAGGGCCGGGCCCTTAGGCTCCCTCTGTCCCTGTCCCTGATCTCCTGGGAGGGTCACACAGCCACTTGGAGGCTGCCTCCCCTCAGCTCCAGCACTGCCCATTGTGACCCCTTGCTTCTCCAATGCTGGTGTCACAATGGTCCTAGCACCTCGGGGCAGCCCAGAGGCCCTGGCTTGGAGACCTGGCTCCCGAGGGCTCCCCACCACCATTAAACACCATTTCTCTTGCGTATCTTGTCCTATGCCACTACCTCCCCTACCCCCACACAAGGTCCCAACAGTCCCCTGGGTCTGGATGTCTCTTGGAATCACTCAGCAGATTCCTTTTAACAGGTTGGCTGTAGTGGGGCACAGCTGTAAACCCAGCACTCAGGAGGCTGTGGCTGGAGGATCGGTGGAACTTTGAGCCTGGGCTACATGGAGCTTGGAAGGCCAGCCTGAGCTGCATGGCGAGACCCTGTCCCAAACAACAATAACAACAACATTTTTAACATTTTTTATTCAGTATTTATTTTTTAAAAATTTAAACAATTTGAAAAGCACAAGGGAATTTGGGGAAGTGATAGAACTGCTCTATGTCTTAACTGCTATGATGGTCACACAACTGCACAACTTTGTGGAGACTACTTAACCTGGAATGCAAGGGAAAGGAGGGCAACTCACTGAACTAACCGTGTTGAGTTTTGTTGTTTATAAATTATAGTCCATGGTACACGCCTGTAATCCCAGTGCTTGGGAGGCTGAGGCAGGAGGATCGCTGAGAGTCTGAGACCAGCCTGGGCTACAAAGTGAGCTCAAGGCCAGCCTGAACTGCATAGTGAGACCCTGTCCCAAAAAGACAACAATAATGATAATAATAATAGAAATAGTTCAGTAAAGCTGATTAAATATGTGTGTGTGTGTGTGTGTGTGTGTGTGTGTGTGTGACTGATGGACAAGCCCAGCTGAGAGCTACAGCCTAGCTTTTTTGGTATTTGATAACAAGGCTGAGTAAGACTCTTAAGTTGCTCAGGCTGGGTTGAACTTACGGCCCTCCTGCCTCAGCCTCAGCCTCTGGGGTAGCTGGGATGATAACCTGGCTGGATTAAAATTTAAAGAATGAATGAAATAAAGATATGAGTGGCGAGGCTGATACAGTTCATAGGGCCTCAACTCAGCAGGGTGGGCGGGTCCCAGGAACTAGGTTTGATCAGAGTCTCACTGGCTCCCCTGGCCTGAGGCCTGTCACTTGCTCCTGGCCTCTGGCCCAGTGGGCTTCGGTCCCCCAGGCCGGAGCGACAGCACAGTGCAGCTTCCTCCTGCTGCCTGCTGCCTCAGTGCCTTAGGAAGGCAGCTGTGGCGCACTAGGAGGACGCAGGAGAGAGGCACCGCTGCTCTGGAGTCCACCAGAATCATTTCTAGGATGAGTTGGAAGGGCGGGGCCGAGCTGAGCTGAGCTGGGCGGGGGTGCGCAGGGCCCGGCGGTCACCACCCCTCTCAGCCAGGCCCAGAGGAGGTCTGAGGGCCGCAGAGTGCGTTCTTGCCTGGGTTTGTCCTCCCTGGGTTCAGCCGCGATTATACAGCGGTTTGTTTAGTCTCCTCGCCCACCCGCACTCGGGAGTGGCCTTGTCCAATGTCAGCTCCTGTGGAGCTGTTTACGTCCAGCAGGAGGACACTGGCGGGGGCCGCGCTGAGCTCACGACACCAAGGCCTGGGCTCCTCTCGAGGTTGAGGTCGGCTCGAACCAGATGTTGGATGCTTCAAGGTTCTGAGCATTACTTGCAAATGTCACCGCCACGGCGGGCTGGGAGCAGCTGAGGACAGCAGAGGTACCCTCGAGAGAAGGGGTCCTCCATTCAGGCAGCTGCCGACTCTGGGCCTTGGTCTTTTTTTTTTTTTTTTTTTTAATTTTATTTTTATTATGGCCGGCTCAGCCTGCACTGGGGGTAGGCCTGGCGCAGCATGTGGTGCCCGGGATTGAACCGCGGTCCCTAAGATTGCCTAAGCTTTCCTAAGCAGGCACTTTAGACTGCTGAGCCATCTCGCCGGCCCTGGGAGCCTTGGTCTTGGCTTGGATATTTGGGGAGAAGGGCCCCCACAGATGCTTGAACCCAAGTAGTACCAGGACCAAGCCTTATTTGGATGTTAGAGTTATCTGGCGTGGCAGCGCATGCCTGGAGGCTGAGGCCTGGGCTGTGTGGTGCAGGCCGGTCTTGAACAAAGCATGTCTGCAGGCTTCCACGTTCCATGCTACCTAGTGTCCGCGGCAGGACACTTAGAAGCTGCCCAGGTCCCTGACATTGGTCCTTTGTCACAAAGCATCGCATCTGGGGGTCTAAGGCCCTGCAGGGCTTCCTGGCTGGCTGGAGAGTCAAAACCCAAAGCCCTGCTCGCTGGGTGCTGAAGCTGCGTCAGGCCTCTGCTATCCCCAGCATGGTGAATTCCTCCACATCCCGGCCCTTAGGTGTGCACGAGGCCTCCTATGATGCACCGGGCACAGGGAAAGACCTTCAGACAGGGCCGGGGCCTGCGGACAGTGGACCCCCACCCCCACCCCCGCCCCACCATGAGGACCTACTCTGTGCTGGCCTTGGGTCCAGGTGTGAACAGAACGTCCTGTGGATGGACGGCACCTGGGTGAGTTCTGATAGCTGGGTGGCTTGGTGTGGCGGTGTCGCAGGCAGCTGAGTTAGATAGAAATAGGCAGTCAGACAGGGCCAGGCACTCAAGGATGACATGGAAGACAAGGTGGCTTTCCATCTAGAGACAGACACTCCTCCACTGTGGGCCAGATCTTAAGACAAGAGTAAACAGAAGCAGGCTGGGCGTGGTGGTGCACGCCTGTAATCCCAGCACTCGGGAGGCTGAGGCAGGAGGATCAGTGTGAGTTCGAAACCAGCCTGGGCTATAAAAAAGTGAGCTCAAGGCCAGCCTGAACTATATAGTGAGACCCTGTCTCAAAAAGACAAAAAAAAAAAAAAAAAAAAAAAAAAAAAAAAAAAAAAAAAAAAAAAAAAAAAAAAGAGTAAACAGAAGCAACTACATACTTCCTCAAGGGTGGGCATCAGGGATTGATATGCTAAATAAGTATCAATCACCTGGAAAGAGTCACCAGCCCAAGCTCAATAGGTGATACTCTTGCCCGCTTGCTACGTGACTTGCCTTCCCATTGGATCCCTATCTTAATGTTACCTGAGCAATGGTGCTTGTGATCTCATTGGTTGACCATAGTCTTTGTTCCGCCTCATACCCACCTAAGCAAGTTCCCATTTCTTCTCTATAAAAGTCCCTGGAAGCGACAGCTTCTGGAGGGACACCCGCTCAGGACCCCTCTCCTGTCCCTCTCTTGGATAGGAGCTTTCTTTCTCTTAGTAAATCTATTCTTATAATCTCCGTTTGTTCCTAAAATTCATTCGTCGGTTTTATTTATTTATTTTTGTCTTTTTGAGACAGGGTCTCGCTATGCAGTTCAGGCTGGCCTTGAGCTCACTTTGTAGCCCAGGCTGGTCTTGAACTCACACCGATCCTCCTGCCTCAGCCTCCCAAGTGCTGGGATTATAGGCGTGCGCCACCACACCCGGCCATTTTTGGTTTTAGGGAACACAAACTCTTCAGGTTGGGGATCATTTTCTTTCCCCTGCATCATTTAGAGTTTCCCACCGAGATCACTGGACGGAGGTATGAGCTTGCTTTTCTTTCATAAATTGTGAATTGGGACTTGCTTAGGTAACAAATTTTATGCTTAACATGTTGATGTCTTTGCCCATTGCTCATAATTTTTCATATTTTGTCATTTGGTTAAAATTGCTTACAATTGTTTATGTTTTGTCTCATATGGTTTTGTTAAAAATGTTGGTCAAAATGTTCTTGGTAAATCTAAGTTAAAACGTGGAAATGTTATAAGGTTAAGGTACTTCTCTAATGGGACATTTTATGACTGTTGCGTAAGTATATGCTGCATTTGAACATTTTATGACTGTTGTGTACTTGTATACGTTGCATGTTAAATGTACTGGTATTCCTTGCTTGACTTTAGATAACATTGCTAGAGAGACTAACATTAGTGAGCCTCCTAGTAAACTTTATATAGACTTCTGTAAAATGAGACTTTTAAATCTAGCTTGGACTTAGAAAATACACATGCCTATCTATGAAACACGGGACTCCTTTTGCCAACTAAATGACATTAGGTCAGCAACCATTCTTAAAGACTTGGAGGACAGGTTTCACTGAGATAGACTGGTTCTGATCCCCCTCTACATGCTAGAGGGAATGTCAGGTGTGCTCTGTTTGAGTTTCGTTGCTTTGACTTTACTCCTGATTTTCCTACCTCTTTGTACTTTCCTTTTTAGAGGCATGTACAATTAGGAAAATGATATAGACTGCTCCAACTAAGTGAAGCCCTTAGAAAATGAGCATTTGTTAATGCTGAAGATAGGGAAGTCATTATAGAAAAAGGACACATACCCTGTCTCTGGGTCAGATGAGACAAAAAGGACTATGCCCATCCAGGAGGACACATATAAAAGCCATGTCCCAGCTTAGTGTTCTGGGCAGGTCTCCTTCGAGAGGCTAAACCTGAGACACAGTGGAGAGAAGCGACTTCTGGGTGACACCAGAAGGAGCTATCTCTAAAAGCAGCACATTTATGGGACCAAAACACATTTAGTGCAAGGGAGGATCATAACCTTCTCTCCTAGGCCTAATTATTTAGGTGCATAATAACTAAGGTTTGGACTTTAAGACTATACTGTGAAATGCTAGGTGATCTTGTTTAGACTTTTAACTATCCCTTATAGAACTTGGAAAACAGTGGTTACTCCACCAGCTAGTAAATGCTCCTAGAGCAGCTGCCACTCTTTGAAGCAGAGGACAGGCTTCCCCAGCTGTTCTTTGGTGAATCCCCGTTAAAGCCTATGGGTGATGGAATGTTGACCAGAGAGACAGCTAGATTCCTTTCTGGAGATTGAACTCTGGTTGTGTGAGTCAAAAGAAACTAAGAACACCTGAGGGGTACTGGCCAGACCCAAAGGTTTCTTGGTGGAAACTGGCTCTTGACCATTAAAGATCTCCCTTTGCCTATTATACCTTTTCTCTCTGCTAGTAAATTAGAAATTCTACCTGAGCATTTTAATAAAACAGCTTAATGAGTCACTCCTTCAAAAATTAGGCTGAAGTAGCTTACAATAGTTTACATCCTACAACGGCTATCAGGGATGACTTACATTTGTACCTTACATGTTAACTAAGAGTGAAAGATTGTCAGCTTTAAAGTGTTTTTACCAATATGTAAAATGTGATTGCTAGATGATAAATGCAGTTTTTACCTGTGAGTTCTAAAGATTTAATAGGAAAGGCTGCTCTGGTGACTAGAGGGAAGAGCACAAGGGTCTTGAAGATTTCTTTGCCCTAGGGCCCAGGGCAAGATTCCTCCAGTCAATTGTCTCTTCTGTTTATCTCAAAAGTTAGTCTGTTTTACAGCACTGTAAGAAATGCGCTCTGCTTCCAACTCACCTTTTTATGAAATAGTTATGCTTCCTCATGTAGACATTACTGTTACACAAATATTCTATAGGAGTAAGTACATGGTTTGCATGGTTTAGGAGTCCTCGGGAGGCAAGGATCGTGTGCCAGTCTGAGGGTGGATATGCTGGTCGGATCTTGTCTCTCCTCTCTCCACGAGCATTCACCTGCTACTCATGGGATGCCTTGAGGGGGAGTCAATTAGAGGTAAGGTGGAGACGTCCAGATCTCTCTCTTTTTGTATTCCAGATGGGAATCTCACAGTCAAAGTTTCTTACTCCTTTAGAGTGCATCATTATGCACTGGAAGACGTTTGATCCACACATGCTGAAAAAGAGCCGTTTAATATTTTTCTGCCCATGTGCGTGGCCTGCGTACCCCCTAGAGCCAAAATGGAATGCAGAGGGAAATGTCAATTATGACACTATTTTTCAATTAGAAAGATATTGTAAAAAGGAAGGAAAATGGTCATAAATTCCTCATGTTCAAATGTTTTTTGCATTAAGGAATAGGCCTCTTTAGTTTTAAATTGTCACCATGAGCCACAGGGAGGCCAGAGTCCTCAGGATCCCAAAGCCTTTGCTACCCTGGAGCCTGAGATTTCTCCCCAACCTTCCAAGCCTGAGGACGAGACCACCTCAATCACAGCCTCACCCACCATTATGATAGGTAAGGTTTCCCTATTTGCCTTTTCAGTCTAGAGTATGGAGCTTCTAGATCAGCTGTAATCCAGGCCTCTACAGGGCCACACCCATTCTTAGCTGGATCTATGCAAGCTTTTCAAGGACAATAGACTTTAAAAAAGGCAAAGGCAATTTGGAACTTCCAGAGTTCGTCTTTTTCTCTATGACTTAAAACAGATATCCGATCTTATATCTTTAGATGACTGTGATAAATGCATTGATATCTCTAGAGGACTTGGTCTTATGAATGTTAATCTTAAATCGAGCTTTGTCTTCTAATAAATATGATTTTGTTAATTTTAAAGAGGCAGCGGAACTATCTGTTGCCACTGGAGCCCAAGCAGTCAGACCCCCGCTGGCCTAATAGCCAGGCAGGAGACTGTAATGAAAGACATTTTCTTGTGTATATTCTTAAAGGTATAGGACATTAAGAAAACCATTTCCTATGGTCAGGACTGGGAAAAAAAACCAGGGAGAGAAAACAAAAGAGATAAAAAATGGCTGCCTTTGCAGCCTCAATACAGACCCTAGCCCTGATTCGCTGGGCTCCAAAAAGAGCTCAACGATGAGGTTCATCTGCTACCACTGTCAGAAGCCAGGCCACTACAAGAGGGACTGCCTTAAGAAGCCCACAACACATGCCATGAATGCCAAGGCAGCTGATAGAAGTGAGATTGCATGCTGAGGCGTAGGCCACAGAGCTCAGACTCGGCTTCCCAGATGGTCCAGTAGGACTGAAGGGCACTGGGCCTGCCTCTTCCCTCTGGCCAGACTGTTATCTCTACCTGCCATTTCCATGGAGGAGCCCTGAATTATTGTGACTAGAGAGAAACTCAGCCTATTGCTGGACGTTGGCACTGGTTTCTTTGTTCTTCTCTAACCCTGACTTTCCTTCTAGTTATACTTCAATAAAAACAGACTCTAAAAGACATCTTGCAGTAGCTGTAACTGAGATAACTGCACTGTATTCCAGTTGCTAACTAATCAAAATTATACTAAAGACTATTTTTTACAAATATAATATATATTGTTGTTCATGTACAAAGAACTTAAACTATTTCAGTAGTTAAAACAGATCCCCAAAGACAGATACTTGGTCAGTGTAAGAAGTTCTAAAGACACTGGCTACACAGGGTCCAACAGCTTTCGGCCTATAGATAGAGCCAGGTCTTGCTTACAATGGGGACCACATCCAAAACACTGAATGGGACATTGGTTTAACCTAAATGCTGTATATTGATAAGCTTATTAAATTAGCCTGGTTGATTTCTGATACAACTCAGGTACTTCATGTTGATAGTAAATACAGATGCAACCTTACAGATTAGATTTCTAAAGAGATTGCCTAATGTTTTATAATACATTATATGTGTGCTAATTAGAAAAGATTATTAGACATTTTTTAAAATGTTATTTTAGTCAATATTATGAGTTTTTCAATTAAAAGGCAAAAGTATTTACAAAAAAGTTTTATACATGTAAAAATAACTTGCTGATGTCACTGTTCTCTCACAAAAGTGTAACTAGGAAAGTACGCCATCCTGTACTTAGATTATTTAAAAACATTGACAGTAAAAATAAGACATTAATCTGGTTTTCATAAATTCTGAAAATTTAGAGGTAATTTTAACTAAAGTTAGAGGGACTTACTAAACTGTCAAAACGCCATAAATCAAGGAGTCCAGATGCCAGTGTGTTAGCTCCAATGCTCATGCTTTGATTATACATGCTAATCTCAAAGTTGTTGTTTCCTAGAAGATACCAAGACTCAGGTAATCATACAGGTAAAACCTACTGTAAATATGCCTGATTACATCTGGATTCCTGTTGCTGAGCTCCACCAGATTTTGTCTATAGAGATATAACAAGGCCTTAGCTGTCTCGCTCATATAGCCCAGGTGAACCGAGTTTCCTGCCTCATTACAAGGGAAGCTATCTCTTCACATCCCTTGGGCAGGGCAATGCCTCAAAAATGCTTCCTATATCAGTCTAATCCTATGTCAGGAAATCCACTATTGGGAAGTTGCCCTTCCCTTCCTTGAGCTGCCTGCAGGAGGCCTTAAAACCAAAAAGTTATACCTTGTTCAGTGGGACCCAAATATCTGACACAAGCTGCAGAAGTTAGAAGTGTTTACAGGAATAAGTTTGAGTTGAGGTGTTTCATAACAGAAAGGATACAGAATGGGATTATAGATAAAAAAATAAAGATGGTGATACCAGCAGCCTAGAACAAATAAAGATGGTGATACAGAGAGAAGGGACATTTGAAATAAATGCCCAAAGCTGCTAGAGAGGGAAAAAGAAAGTGTTCATGATGGAGTCAGAGGAAGTTTCAGATTGAGGTGGTCATGGGTCTTTGCCTCTCAGCTTGAGAGAACTCATGTTAACTGCTAATACAGGGAGAAAGCCTGTTAAACTTTTAATAGATGCTTGTGCAGATGCGTCAGTAGTTACCCAGCCAGTGGCCCCACTTGCAAACTGGAGAGTACTCAGTGTTTTCCCTATTTCTGGCAATTCATGTGGCCCAAGTAATACTAGAATTGGTAAAATATAGAAGGCCAGTTTATTTAAAGCAATACTCAATAGCCATAAAAGATTAAACCCCATGTTTAAGAGATCTCTGCTAATAGATTAGCTTCCAGATCCTTCCACTAATGTCTCAATAGCTGTCTTTGTGATCTTTGTTAAAGTCATTACTGTTTACTTGGTAAAAATCATTTTGACTGCATTCATAATTATCCTGTTGATATCATTTGACCAGTGTATATTTCATAGTTTCTTTGATTTGTGTCCTCCAGATTCAAAGCTATATGCCTACCCAAGATAAAAATGCCTGGTGTCTCCTGAGGGCCTTTAGCTAGGACCTCTGGAGAGTATCTCTGACTGCCAGTTCCCAACTACGACCCCTTTCAACCTGAAGAAGCCAGAGCGGTCATCGCCCATGGTTCCCTCATGGCAGTTTGGGTTACTTCTTCAGGAGGGGGAATGTCATAGGCAGCTGAGTTAGATAGAAATATTATAGGCAGTCAGACAGGGCCAGGCCCTCAAGGATGACATGGAAGACAAGGTGACTTTCCAACTAGAGACAGGCACTCCTCCGCTGTGGGCCAGATCTTAAGACAAGAGTAAACAGAAGCAACTACATACTTAAGGGTGGGCATCAGGGATTGATATGCTAAATAAGTATCAATCATCTGGAAAGAGTCAGGAGCCCAAGCCCAATAGGTGGTGTTCTTGCCTGCTTGCTACGTGACTTGCCTTCCCATTGGATCCCGATCTTGATGTTACCTGAACAATGGTGCTTGCAATCTCATTGGTTGGCCATAGTCTTTGTCCCACCTCATACCCACCTAAGCAAGTTCCCATGTCTTCTCTATAAAAAAAAAGTCCCTGGAAGCGACAGCTTCTGGGGGAACACCCGCTCGGGACCCCTCTCTTGTCCCTCTCTTGGATAGGAGCTTTCTTTCTCTTAATAAATCTGTTCTGCTCATAACCTCCGTTTGTCCCTAAAATTCATTCGTCGGTTTTAGAGAACATGAACTCTTTAGGTTGGGGATCATTTTCCCCTGCATCAGTGGGGGCGCAGGGCATGGACTGAAGGGTGCCCTGGCCTTGAAGGCTTGGTTGTGTGGGGTGGTGCGTTAGGGGGTGTGGCCATGGCAGAGATTTTGAGGTCACCGGGGCTCTGACCTTGGGAGCTAGCTCCTGTGAGATTCTACGGTAGGTCTTTTGCAGTACTAGGGGTAGAATCCAGAGTGCGGTATCAATGAGCTACAGCTCAGCCTTTTCATTTTTTATTTTGAGACAAGGAAGGTCTGATTAAGTTGCCCAGGTTGACCTTAAACTGGGGATCCTCCCGCCTCAGCCTCCAGAGTAGCTGAGATGACAGGTGTGCACCCCCACCCAGATGGAAGCATGGGAACAAGGCAGGGTGCCTCAACCTCTGTCATCTCAGTGCCCTGGGAGGCTGAGGCAGGAGGACCACTGAGACTTCAAGGCCAGCCTGGATTACCTAGCGGGACCTTGTTTTAAATATTTTACAGAAGGAAACCAGGCAACACCATGGGGCTCTCGGGAAATGTAAAGGAAGACCGTGACGGGATGCCAGCCCACAGCCTGAGTGTATTCACTTGAAATGGAGCCACAGGCACGTGGGAAGTCGGAGGCCTTGCGCGTGGCGGACGGGCACGTTATAGGGTGCAGCCCCTGTGGAAACAGTGCAGTTCCCTGAAAAGTGAAACCCAGAATGACCCTGTGGCCCAACCGTTCCACTCCTGGACATGCACCCCAAGGGACTGGAAATGGGGACTTCAACAAGCATGTGATCATGGTCATAACAGCTCTGTCAGAACAGCCAAAAGGTGGCCACCGCCCAAACGTCCATCCACGTGTGACCGGGTAAACAAAACGTGGTCCAGCTGTCCTGTGAAATGTTATTCAGGGACAGAAAAGGAGGAAGATTTTGGTACACGCCGCAACGAAGCCGAACTTCAAAGGCGTTATACACGCACGGTCACTGTTAGCTTTCCCCGACTGTAATAAAATACCAGGGATAATCAAGCGATCAGGAGGAAGAGAGAGGCAGCCAAGCAGAGACAGACAGACAGACAGACAGACAGACAGACAGACACACACACACACACACACACACACACACACACTAGAAGGGGCAAGGTCCCTATGGGCCACCAAGGTCACACCCAGCCATCTCCAACCAGATTCCACTCCTTAATGATCCCATGGTGGCAAATGAGTTTAGTTATTGTAAGGGAGCGGTTAGAAAAGCCTAGGCCGAGGGCTGGGGAGTTAGCTCAGCGGTCTAAGCGCCAGCCTGGCAAGCGCAAGCACCTGGATTCGGAGGTCACTATGGTACCAGCCACCAAGAGGATCCTGACCTGCATTGCGAGATCCTGTGTCAAACACATAAAATGGAAGGAAGGTAGGAAGGAAGGAAGGAAGGAAGGAAGGAAGGAAGGAAGGAAGAAAGAAAGAAAGAGAAAGGAGCCTAGACTGGGAGTGGTGATGCATGGATGTAATTTCAGCGCTTAGGAGGCTGAGGAAGGAGGACAAGACCAGCCTGGGGTACACAGTGAGCTCAAGGCCAGCCTGAACTGCATAGTGAGACCCTGCCTCAAAAAAAAGAAAACAAACCCCACAAAACCCGAACAGCCTAAGGTAGGGTTGGAAGAAAGAGTTCCGCAGCCCGTTAAGCTTAGAAATGCAGAAGGAAACGAAACGGCTCCGGCTCCGCCAGGTTAAAGACGGTGGAAACCGCTAAGTGAAACTTAGCCAAGAATAAAGGCTTGGGTGGAGCGCAGAGATAAGGGCCGTTCCCAGCAGGAAGAGGCCCCGGGCCAGGCTTGAGCAGCTTCTCGCGACCTGCGAGGACAGGCAAGGGAGAGTTTCCTTTTTAAACTTTAGAGCCCACCCTTTAATGCAAGCCCCCTGGGTCTACCTATCTGTGCAAGGCCCAGACAAAGAAGCACGACTGGACTTCCGCTCAGAACCTCCGCCATAGGGCACCCGGCCCATTTTCAGGAAATCGGGAAGGCAGTGAGAAAGCGGACTGGGGCGGGGGGTGGGGCGCAGTGGGCGAGATCTGAGATCTGAGGCCTGTTCCTGGGCAGAGACAGGGCGGGAAGAAACCAATATTCTTCTACCCTTAGTTCTTAGCTCAGAGAGGTCCTTGCAGTGAAAGAATTGAGACGGAAAAATGAATGCTTGCCCTCCAGCCGGGTCTCACGGATAGTTGGGCGGTGTCGGGTGAATGCAGCCATGAGATCCAAGTCCGGCTAGTTAGCCTCTTTGTCCCGGAACAAGACGCTTGGAGGGCAGTAACAAGACAAGAGGACTTTGAGTCTCCTCAGGGTGATAAGTTATGGGAAGGCAGATAAATAGTAGATAAGGAGCTGGGTGGGGTGAGGCCAAGTCAGGAGGGTCACTGTGTATTTGAGACCAGCCTGGGCTATGCAGTGAAATCTTGTTTCAAAAATCCAAAGAAGCAAGAGTTTCTAAACTTTATTTTCTTAAGTTATGGCCGGCTCAGCCTGCCCTGGGGGTGGGGCTGGCACAGCATGTGGTGCTGGGGATCAATCGGTCCCTGGCCTAAGCTTGCCTAAGCAGGCGCTTTAGACCACTGAGCTATCCTGCCAGCCCCAAGAGTTTCAAGGGTATCTAGGGGTCCAATACTGTCTTTCCTGGTAGGGAAGGGAGGAGATGCCTGTGTGTCTTTCTTTTGGGAAAACAGCAAAGGAAAAAGAGTTTTTCCTACATGAGCTTCACCTGCAGCTCAAAATAGTCCTTCTGCCGAAGTGTCATATTTTGTGGTAGGGATCTCTTGTCTCCTATAACATCTTCGTGGTGACAAAATGCTTAGAAGCTGGTAAGGGGCAATGACAGCCCAACATGTACTAAACACCACTGGGATGTACTTTTTTTTTCTTTGTGGGACCAGAGTTCAAACTCACGACCTTGTACTTGCCAAGCAGGCACTCGTGCCATGGAGCTATCTCCCCAGCCCTGGCCTGTACACTTTTAAAAAGGTGTATTTCAGTCCTCAGCGATGGCAAACACCTGTAATTCTAGTACTCTGGAAGGCTGAGGCAGGAGGATCACAGGTGTGAGCTTTGGCTGATTAATACAGAGAGAAATGGCTGGGGATGCTGCATGGTGTTAAGGCCCTGGGTATAATCTCCAGTCCTGAGGGGGAAAATGAATTTCATGTGATATGATGCACCTCAGTTGCTTTTTTTTTTTTCAGGACCAGGGTCCGAACTCACGACCTTGCACTTGTGCCACGGAGCTATCTCCCTGGCCCCTGCACCTCAGTTTTTAAAAGAAGAGAGAATGGCTGTGAACTTCCAGAAAACTTTGACATTCTTTTTTCTTTTTTGATGAGATAATCAGTGTATATTGCACAAAACTCCCAAGTTACAAACGCTTTTAAAGGTGAAAAGTGAACCAGTCATCTCATTAACCCTGCCTGGGGCAGTTCTGGTCACCATATTCTTCTTGAATAATCTAAGCGTTTTCATAACATCTAAAGATGCTTTATAGTGATATGATAATATTCAATATGGACAGATAGTGAGGAAGGGTAAAGGAGAAAAATTAGAAAAAGAAATCCCTCTTTGAGTCTCTGTTACAGGTTACTTGGGATATATATATATATATATATATATATATATATATTTACATATAATACAGTGTATGCCACACACACACACACACACACACACCCCACAAGCCGGGCATCAGGGCACACGTTTGTCATTCCAGGATTGTGGGAGGCTGAGGCAGGAGGATTATAGGTTCCAGCCCAATGTATAAATTGGCGATTTAGTGAGACCCTGTTTCAAAATGAAAAATAAAAACAAGCTTGGGGAGGGGCCGGTGAGATAGCTCAGCAGTCTAAAGTGCCTGCTTAGAAAAGCTTAGGCCAGGGCAGGCTGAGCCAGCCATAATGTGAATGAATAAATAAATATTAAAAAAAAAAAAAAAAAAAAAAAAAAAAAAAAAAAAAAAAAAAAAAAAAAAAAAAAAAAAAACAAGCTTGGGGAATGGAGCTCAGCATGAATTCCCTTGGTTGAACCCAAACACTATCGCCAATAAGTATATAAATAAATACGTACCGGGATATAATCATCCCTACACGCGTATCTGTAGCTACAGTTGCAGATAAGACGGGGCCTCACGATGTAGCTCAGGCTGGCCTTGGGCTCACTTTCTAGCCCAGGCTGGTCTCGAACTCGCACTGATCCTCCTGCCTCAGCCTCCCGAGTGCTGGAATGACGCACCAACGTGCCTGGCCTTTATGCATTTACAGGACTGTATTTTCCGTCTCATTCCCAGGCCTCGCCCAGCTCCAGCTCCAGCTCCAGCTCCACCTAGCTAGCGTCGCAGCGCCAGCCGCAGTTAACTCTGACCCACTTTCGCCCGGGCTCACCCCTGCCAGCGGCCTGCCCTGCACCCGCGTGCACCCCCGCCGTAACAAAGGGGCCTCCGGGGACAAAGAGCGGCCTCGGCGCCTGCGCAGAGCGCACGGCCCGGCCCCGCCCCCTCGCGCCAGCCGCAGTCCCGGGGACGTCACGGCGGAGTTGCCATGGCGGTAGCGAGCGGCCTGGCGTCGGCGCTGGAGTCGTACAGGGGTCGGGACCGCCTGGTGAGGCTGGGGCCGAGCGGGGCCGGAGTCCCGGAGTTGGCGCGCAGAACTCAGAGATGAGGAAACAGAGGCCAGACGGGGGCGGTGTCGCTCGGGGCTCCCCCGTGGCTGGGGCCCTGCCCGAGCTGGGCTGCAGGTCCGTGCCCCGGCGCTGGACACCTAGGTTGTTCCTGACGACCCACACCGGCTGGATTCCCACCTCCCGACCAGGTCTCTGTGTGGCAGTTAGGATCCGACCTAGCTACCCCCTGGGTTGGTCCCAGCACTGCCCCGTAAAGAGAGGTGGCATGTGCCAGGGCTCCCCCTACGGCTGGACATTTAAATTCTACCAAATCCCCTGAAGTTGAGCAGGAAGGTTATTCCCTTCTGGTGGCTGAGGTCAGACTCCTAACATGCCCTGACCAGTACTTTTCCAGGGCGCACACGTGTCAGCAGTAGCTGGGGACCTGGAGGTGCGCGCTGCACTGGTTGGCGTTTATGTGCCGGCCAAATGCCCTGCGAGGAGCGCTGTGAGGCTTTCACACCCTCTTCTTGGAGGCGTGCCGCCATTGCACTGGATCTGAAAAGGATTGCAAGGGAAAGAATATATGCAAGAGCCGGGCGTGGTGGCGCATGCCTGTAGTCCCAGCACTTTGGAGTCTGAGGCAGGAGGATCGGTGCGAGTTCGAGACCAGCCTGGGCTACAAAAGCGAGCTCAAGGCCAGCCTGAACTGCATAGGGAGACCCTGTCTCAAAAAGAAAAAAAAAGGCCCTGGGGCACTGGGAAACGAATGAAGTCCAACTCCCTTCTTGGTTCCATTTTCCTCTGCCCCTCAAAGAACGCTTCTCTCTGTTGATTTGCATATATTCTTTTTTTTTTTTTTTTTTTTTTTTTTTTTGAGACAGGGTTTCATTATGCAGCTCACTTTGTAACCCAGGCTGGTCTCGAACTTGGAACAATTCCCCTGCTTCAGCCTCCTGAGTGCTGGGTTTACACGTGTGCGCCACTGTGCCTGTGTGCCAGGGCTCTTGTTAGATTCTTCACCTTTGGACAATGTCATGCGCCCCACTTGTCGTCCCAGCTGCAAGTGTCTTGATTGACTTACTGCAGTGCTGGGGTTAGAACCCAGAGCTTTTGCACTGAGCTGCATTCTTGGCCTTTTTTTCTTCTTTCTTTGGAGGCAGGGTCTCAGTCCCTAACTCGTCTGGACTGGGCTGGAATTTTGCCACCCTCCTGCCTCAGCCTGCTAGAATAGTGGGAATCCAGGCATGCACCACTGCCTCCAGCTTGGAAATATCTTTTTATTTTATTTTATTATTATGGCCAGCTCAGCCTGCCCTGGGGGTGGGGCTGGCGCAGCATGTGGTGCCGGGGATCGAACCTCTGTCCCTGCAGTTGCCTAAGCTTGCCTAAACTGGCACTTTAGATCACAGAACCATCTCGCCAGCCCGGAAATATCTTTTTAGACTGCCGCTTTCTGCTGGAAGCTTGTTGATGTAGAATCTTCTGTACAGACACCCAGGTCAGGACTGACCCAGCTCCGTTCAGGAACCCAGCCATGTTGACCGCTTCCGATTTCCCACAGATCCGAACGCTAGGGTACGGCTGCCAGCTGGTTGGTGGGGTGCTGCTCACACAATGTCCTGCCAGGTCGGAAGTGGGGACGCGCCTGCTGGCGGTGTCGGCCCAGCTGAGCCACTGCAGGACTGTCCTGCGACTCTTTGATGACCTGGCCATGTTTCTGTACACAAAGCAGTACGGCCTGGGGACAGAGGTAATGGGGTGCACGGGTGTAGGGAGAGGGGCGCAGACCCCAGGGAACCGCAGGCCTTGCTCAGCCTTAGTCTGCGTCTTATGGGCTTATCCCAAAGTGCTCCCTGTTGGGCAGTTTACTGTCTTTTAATTTTTGTTGAGATCTTGAGATGATCAGATATTCTCATGTTGATATAATTTATATATAGTTTTATGTTATAAGGGCCAGGGAGATAGCTCTGTGGCACAAGTGCCTGCCTGGCAAGTGCAAGGTTATGAGTTCGAACTCCGGTCCCGCCAAAAAAAAAAAAAGTTTTGTGTTATATTATAGATTATATATTTTATTTACTTATTTAGGTACCAGGGATCAAACTCAGGACCTTGTGAGTGCCAGGCAAGCGCTTTTACTGGTGACTGCGCTGTTTCCCCAGCTGTATATGTAATTTGTATGTTTAGGTTTGCAGTGCTGGGCATCACACCCAGAGCATTGTTGGGAGGGTCTGGGACTTGAACTCAGGACCTTGCACTCATCCTGCAGGCAGACGCTGTACCACTGAGCTGAGTCCCCATCCCCGAAGCCTGGGCTTTGTGCACCATAGGCAAGGGCTGTGCCCCTGGGCTGCATCCCTGGCCCTTGACTTAATTTAAAAAATAAAGTGAGTGCCTTTGCACATCCTGAGAGTGAGTAATAGTAAAGTGTCCCTCTCTGACCCGTGGGTCCCGTCCTCCTCCCCTGAGATGGCTGTGGGGTCCGCCCTGGTGTGTCTCAGAGAGACTGCCTGCAGCCCCTCCCCCTGCAGGCACCACAGCTGACATAAAGAGCTGTCTGTCTCTTGGCCCCTGCACACTGTTCTTTGTTGTTGTTGTTTAACATATTATATTCTGTAACTTTATTTATTTTTAATTTTATTTTGTCTTTTTGAGACAAGGTCTCGCTGTGCAGTTCAGGCTGGCCTTGAGCTCACTTTTGTAGCCCAGGCTGGTCTCAAACTCACATCAGTTCTCCTGCCTCAGCCTCCCAGGTGCTGGGATTACAGGTGTGCGCCACCATGCCCAGCTATTTTTTTTTTTTTAAACTTTATTTTTGTTACGGTGGCTCAGCCTGCCCTAGGGGTGGGGCTGGCGCAGCATGTGGTGCCGGGGATTGAACCAGGGTCCCTGTGGTTGCCTAAGCTTGCCTAAGCAGGAGCTGTAGACCACTGAGCCATCTCGCGCACTGTTGTGCCACTTGCTGTTCTTGGCCAAGCAGTACAGCAGAGCCCTCCCTCCCCCTGGCGCTGGAGCTTGAACCCAGAGCTCTGCCACAGAGCTACACTCCCAGCCCTTGTTATGTTATTTGAGCCAAGGGGTTGCTGACGTGTCTCAGGGCTGGCCTCCCATTATGAGCCTCTTACCTCCCCAGGTAGCTGGGATGCCGGTTGCTACCATGCCTGGCCCCTTCATTTTAAGGGAGAGCACTGTTTTGAGACAGGGTATCTCTGCAGTGTAGGCTGGCCCCTGTTCTCACTATGTTGCCCAGGCTGGCCCTGGGCTTGTGGAGATCCTCCTGCCTCAGCCTCCCAAGCACTGGGCTTGCAGGCGTGTGCCACCACACCTGGCCTGGGCCCCTTCCTCGATGTCCACACAGTACACCCCAGCGTTGCCAGGTGGTGCTCTAACCCAGATTTTGCTGCTACCACGGAACTGCAGGGAGCAGCCTGCTGCCTGCTGCGCTACACATTGCCTGTGACCAGTGATATGGGCTCTGAGAAGCGAGGGGGACCTGGGCAGGCCTTGCTGCGTAGAGAGCTGGAGGCAGAGGCAGAGGCAGGGGCAGGGGCAGGGGCAGGGGCAGGGGCAGGGGCAGGGGCAGGGGCAGGGGCAGAGGCAGAGGCGGGGCTCACTGCAGAGGCCCTCGGGTCCAGTCCCCAGGGCCTCAAAAACACAATCAGAGGGAAGAAGAGCAACAGCTGGGGCAGGTGTCCCAGGCGCTGCAGGACCCCAGCGCACATGCGTGCTCTGTGGCTCAGCTGCCTGCAGCCCTGGCCCCGCCATGTGTGGGAGACCCAGAGAACTTCAAAAGACAAGATGGTAGAGCCGGGTGTGCCCCCATCCCCTCACCCTGAGCTGGTGAGGCAGAACCCTTCGGGCTGTCCTGTCCCTGGCTAGGGAAAACAGGATCGGCCCCATGCGGCTGCGGGATGGGGGTGGGGAGGGGCGTGGCTACTCCCCTGATCCTCACGGCGGTGGGGAGCACCAACCGCAGGCCCCGCCCCTACCCCCACCCCCACCCCGCAGGAGGAGGACGCCTTGGTCCGCGGCCTGTCCGTGCTGGGCAACGTAGCCGATCAGCTCTTCTATCCATGCGAGCACCTGGCCTGGGCCGCCGACGCCAAGGTCCTGCACGTGGACTCTGCCCGGTGGTGGACGCTGAGCACGGCGCTCTGGGGCCTGTCCTTGCTGCTGGGGGTGGCCAGGTGAGTGACCTCGCAGAGGCTGCAGGCCACCGCCGCCTCTTGGGCTTTGCTCCCTGTCTTCCAGTTACGTGACCCCTTGCTCGTTTCTGGTAATGAGTAACCACGCCCTGGAAACCTTTAAACAGCGCCGATTTAGCATGTTCCAGAAGATCAAATTATGGTGCAGTCTGGGAAACTCCACACAGACCTCCTGCGAGTGCAGGAGGCCCATCCTGGAGGTTGGAGGTGGGGTGCAGATGGGGGGTAAGGAGTGGAAGGGGGGCGAGGGTGATCTGGGTTCCTCCAATTTCAAGCCCCACATGGCCGTGCCCCCCATCCCCCCTTGCTCAGTCCTGACTCAGCCTCCTCAATGCTGGCATGACAGGTGTGCGCCACCATGCTGGACTTTGCTCCTGTCTTCAGAGCCAGCGGGGCAGTGTCTGCCAGGCTCTGACTTGGAACCTCCCACCTCCCTCTTATGAGGACGCTTGGTGACCCCAACCCCAGAGAACCCCTGTTCTCCCATGGCAGTGGTCTCCTCTCAATCTCAGTGACTTTCACTTTGTCCCTCTGGCCAAATGGAAAACATAGTGTCGGTCTTGGGAGGGATTAATGAGATGTTGCCATCTCAGGAAGGGGCAGAACCAGGGAGAAGAAACAGCTCCAGGGCCCCAAGGGAAGCAGCCGGGTGTCGACCTGGTCGTGGGTCCCCGGGTGCCTGCCTGCTTTGTCAGCAGATCACCCGGAGGAAAGGACAGCCGCTTCCTGGCCAGTTGGGCTCCGGTGTCCCCAGATGAGTTTGTAGAACTTCCCCGTGGTGGGTTTTTTTTTTCCCTTGTGCGGTGAGCTTTGCAAATTTGCTGAGTTGACTTGTTCAGAAGCCCCAGCCCCTGAGTCATGCCAGGGAATCCCAGCAGTCTGGGATGCTGAGGCAGGAGGCTTGCAAATTTGAGCTGAGCCTGGGGAATTTAATAATGACTTAGCAAAACCCTGTCTCAAAAAGTAAAAAAAAAGAAAACCTGAGCTGGCTGGGCATGGTGGCACACACCCTTAATCCCAGCACTTGGGAGGCTGAGGCATGAGGATCAGTGAGAGTTCGAGACCAGCCTGGGCTACAGAAGTGAACTCAAGGCCAGCCTGAACTGCATAGCGAGACCCTATCTCAGAAAGACAAAAAACAAAACACAAGCAAGCAAACAAAAAACACAAGCTGGGTGTTGTGGGGCCTGCCTGCAATTCCAGCATCCAGGAGGCTGAGGCAGGAGGATCGCTTGGAGTGCGAGGCCATCCTGGGTTACAAAGTGAGCTCAAGGCCAAGACCCTGTTTCATAAAAAGTAGGAAAAAAACCCAAAAACACAACAGAAGAGGGGATGGGTTGGGTTCCCCACAAAACAGAGGAGCTAGGACTCCCAGTTCCCTGATCCGTCAGCCAAGAAGCCTCCCCAGCCCTGGAGCAGGGAGGGAGGCCGGGCACCCCTGTTCTGGGGGCAGCTCCATGTCTGGCTTGTGGGTCTGGCGTCCCCTTGAGGTTGCTGTGTCCAGGAGGAAGCCCGCCCTTTCTCTCTAGCCATTGGCCTTCCCCATGTGCTCAGGGACCTCCAGGCAGGGCCTGGCAGGGGCTGCCACTCTGAGTGGGCCATGGCTCCCCATCCGCCACCAAGTGAGTCTGTCCCCAGGCTCCAGTGCGTCCCGTGCTCCACCGCTGATCCCTGGTGTTTGGTGTTGTAGGTCCCTGTGGATGCTGCTGAAACTGAGGCAGAGGCTGCAGAGCCCCGAGGCTACCTTCACCAGGTGTGGTGTCTGGGTGCTCCGAGGGGTCATGGCAGTTGCAGGGCCACGCCTTGGGCACAGGGTGGGATGCAGCAGCTTCACAGATGGGGAAACTGAGGCTTGCTAAACGAGCCCTCCTGGGCTGACCCTTTGTGGTCATTACAGCCGAGTCAGTTTCCTGGGGACAGTGGCCCTGTCACATCCTGCGCCGTCCCAGTGGCTCACCCCCACGCTCCTGCCCGGGGGCTGGATTCCTGCTGTGGCCCCCTGTGGGGGGGAGAGCAGGCTATCCCCAGGCAGGGCTGCCCTCATCCTTGTGTCCTCTCTGTCCCCACAGCCGGCTTCCACGGAGCAAGCGGAGGGCCATGGAGGCGCAGATGCGGACGGAGATGGTGACGCTGCTCAGCAACCTGGCCGACCTGGCCAACGCGGTGCACTGGCTGCCCCCCGGTGTCCTGTGGGCCGGCCGATTCCCGCCGTGGCTGGTGGGCCTCATGGGTACCATCTCCTCCCTGCTCAGTATCTACCAGGCAGCCCGGACTGGTGGCCCGCCGGAGGCTGAAAGCCCCTGACGGGGTCCAGGGAGCAGGACACGGCTGGACCCCGAAGAGGGTCTCTCCCCATGGAGCGGGAGTCAACGTGACAGGGGTCGAGTCCGTAACTGAGCAGCCCTGTGCCAGCTCAAGGAGACCCGTGGGCAGAGGAGCTGGTGGGAGCGCCCAAGGGCCCCGTGTGCTGGTGGGGAAAGTGCCCTACGCCGGGGCGCCCTGGGGCACTGGAGCCAAGGCAGAGCTTGGGGCCCACATCCGCCTCCACTGGGCCCGGGGACAGCTGGGCCAAGAACCCATTAAATGTCTGGATGCTGGTGGGCGCTGTGTGACGTCATTACGCTGGTGGCTCCTGGGCCCTCTGTGTCAGGATTCAAAGCCATTCCCTGTGCTGCCTTCCCTGACACCCTCTGGTGGCTGCTCCCCACTTGCCTGAGCCCCTAAACCCTTGGAGCAGCATTTTCTTCCTGGGCAAGGGAGCTCCAGTGCCGCCCCAGGGTGGCATACACTCGTCTCCTGTAGCAGTATGTGGGGACCAGGGCTGCCCAGGTCCGGGAGGTGCCCCTGAACGCACTGTGGATTCTGGGCCGGGCCAGTTCACATGTGCCAGCATCCCCCCCCCCCCCAAGACATGCGTGGCTTCAGTGTCCCAGCAGAGCGCAGCGGGCTGGGACCCATTTGGGAGGAGTGGGGTGAGGGGAAAGGACGGAAATTGACAGTTCTCCCCTAACACCGGCCCTAGTCCTGAGTGTCCTGTCCTCAGAGACAGGGGTGGGGTACACACCACCAGCCTTAGGAGCCCCCCTCCCAGCGGCAACAGCGAGATGGGGGCTGGGGTCCTCAGTCCCTGAGCACCTGCCAGGCCCTCAGGGTGGGGGCGGCCTCGCCTGTGGAGAAGCCCTTGGGCGGCTGCCTGGTCTGGGTACAGAAGGGAGTAGCTGGGGTGGGGCTGGAAGGGTGCGGACGGGAAGCGCAGGAGCACAGGACGCTGCGTCCACGCCATGCTGCTTCCATGCCATGCCATGCCAGCTCTGTGGTTATTCTTAGTACTGAGAACCACACCCAGGAGCGCGCTCTACCACTGAGTTACATCCTAGCCCTCTGAGACAGGGTCTCCTCAGGTTGCCCAGATGGGAACTGGACTTGCACTCCTCCTGCCTCAGCCTCTCTCAGTTCAGAGATGGCATCTGTGTGTCGCCATGCTTGTTTTTTTCAAAGTTACATATTTGTTCTGGTACTGGGGATTGAACTCAGGACGTCACCAGGGCTCAGCGTCACCTACCACTCTGCGACAGGGCTACAGCCCACCCCCTGAAAATCTGAACTACAGTTCACCTCCCGCGGGGCCGAACACTTGCAAGACACGCAGCCCGGCCCTCAGTGTGCTCACGTGGGCAGCCGCCACCTCAAGCCGGTCCAGAACATTTTCACCACCTCCAAAGGGGGGCTTGTGCCCCTGAGCGCTCCCCAGCCGCCTCTGTGCCCCCACCTGAGCGGCTGGCTCTGCCCCTCGGCTGCCCGCCCTCGCTGCCTGGCCCCTTCCTGCCCTCTGCACCCACAAACCCCACAACACATCTGCTCAAGCCAGAGATCATCTTGTTCACTTTTATTGCTAGGAGCCTGATCCAAAGCTCTAAGTGTTCCCAACACATCCCGAAGTGAGGAAGTAAAATCACTAAAACAACAGGTGGGCCAGGGCCAAGGTCACAGCAGCCACCAGTGACACGGACAAATCTGAACAGAGGACAGCCACTAACTCTGCAAAGTTGGGCTCTCCCAGGAGTGACTGGGGAGCCCCACCACCACCCCCAAACACTCGTGGGACTAGAGTACTAAGGTTGTGGTGGTGGCGGCGGGGGGCGGGGGTCTAGGAATTCCTGCTCACTACAGAGCAGAACTCAAAGTCAGCTTTTCTAAAGTGCACTGAACATCTGGGTACAAAATATACAACACTGATTAGAACATGGCACAGACAGGGCTTGGCGGGTGTCGGGGGGCACACAGGACACAGGACAGCGCTGACAGAAAGGTCCGCATGACACATCCAGGCTCTCGGAGGGACCAGGAGCCCGGGGATGGTGATGGGGTGGGGACGGCACGCCGCCTGCTGCTCACGGGGCTGTGCCCGCCTGGTCCCGTCCTGGGCCTCACCCGCGGTGCCGCTGCTCACTCTGCGACAGCACCTCACAGAGAACGTCCCCACTCTCACAAGAGACAGACACAGGCCCCTGCCGGGCGTGGGAGCAGGCCTGGCGCTAGCCCGGGGTCTGGTCCAGATGGGACAGGGCCTTGGGGGCTTCTTCCTAGCAGCCTGGAGTTTGGGGCCCTCACCCCAGATGGACAGGACAGCAGCCTCCGCCCAGGCACCAGGGGCGACGCCTGCTCAGTCTTCCCAAGTAGCTTCAAGGCACAGCAGCGGCTGCCTGGATACCCAGGCAGCTCGCCCCCTGTCCAGCTCCTCAGTGGCCAGCAGGGGTCGCTGTTGCACAAGGGTCTTGTCGCCTGTGGCCCATCACCACCCACCCAAGACACTGGGCCACTGCCGCGCCCTAAGGACTCCTGCAGTACCTCCAGCAGCCCCATGGGCACCTCCACCAGCCTTTGCTGCCTGGCAAAACCAGCAGGGAGTCCCTCACCTACCCCATGGCTTAAAATAGCTCCTGGATTTAGCTCGAGTTCAACCTGCCGCGAAAAACTTCCATGTATATAAAGCCACTGAGGAAATCACCCAGGGGCAATGCTAATCCTACAGAAAGAGCCGAGACCCAAAGCACCAGCAGGCTGACCCAGCCCAGGGCCGGACGGTGTGCGCGGGCAGGGGGCGGCTGGCTGAGCCAGGTAGGAGGGACCTACACCGGGCCACAGCCCTCAGAAGAAGATGACGTCCTCCTTGCTGGCCGTCTCCTCCTTGATGGGCGATGGCGTGGCCGGCAGCGGCGAGGGACACGGGGGCAAGGGCGGAAAGACGAGGGCCTCAGGGGAGATGTCTGCTGGCCCCGGGCTGGAGGCTGGGCAGCAGGAGTCTGGAAGACAGGGGCCCAGGGTGTCAGCCTCCACCTGGGGCCATGGGTGGCTCCGAGGCGCAGCGACGGGGCTTACCTGGGGTGGGCGCGGAGCTGTGGCCGCCGCCGGGCAGGATGGGGCTCACAGAGCGGCGGTTCTTCGAGGTGCCCTCGTCCCTGCCCATGAACTTGTTTAACAGCAGCTGCTGCTTCAGGTCGAAGGGGCCTGGAGAAGGGAAGGGGCTGGGACCTCATCTAGGCCATTGCAGGGCCGCCGGTCCCCGTGGCGGTCTCCGTGGGCAGCTTCATACTGTGCGAGGCGTGCCCAGAGGCACCAGGCATCAGGCAAGGGGAGGGCAGCCACAAGAGCCAGCCTGTGCCTGGGGACTTGGGGACAGTGCTGTGGGTGCCCAAGGGCGAGGACCACACCTCAGGGCCTGCAGCCCTGGGCCCTGGCTCTCGTTTCCGGTGGTGACCATATCTCATCTCCTACCCCGATTCCTCCATGGAGGGTCCCAGGTGAGAGGAGGTCACTGGGTTGGTTATGTCAATTTCATCTCAAAGGGCCCCCATTCCAAGGGTGGCCTCCCCCGCCCCATGGCCACTGTCCCCGCCTTCCGCATGTCCTCTGGCGCCCTCTCTGCGGAGGGTGAGTGTCCTCCTTGTCTTGTGAGTGGCCACGGCCCAACTTCCCAGCCTAGGGGATGCAGACCCTGGTGACTGACTCCCCGCCTTGTGGAGCCGCGCGCGCCCGGGGTCTGGGGCCAGGCCCACCTGAGCTCTCCCAGCGCTGGGAGCCCCGGCTCTTGGCGCCCTTGTCCTTTCCGCCCTTGGTGGAGGCGGCCAGCTTGGTGGGGATCTGCTGCTGCACGGCCGCCTGCCTCTGGATCTGGTTGGTGGCGCTGAGCAGCTGGATGGGCACCTCGCTCTTGGCCGGCCGGCTCTCGGCAGGGGCGCTGTCCCTCCGGGCCATCTCAGGGCGCTCCGCAAACTCCAGTCCGGGGCCAGACAGCAGCAGGGTCGCCCGGGTGCCTGGGGCCTTGGCCTGCATCGAGGGGCCCTCCAGCCCTTCCCCATTAAAACTGGGAGGGTGACTGGGAGGCTGGGCCTGCAAGAGGGACAAAGACAGGTCCCAGTGTCCCTAAGGCTCTGGGTTGGGGCAGGTAAAGCCCTGGAAGGCTGGGACCCGCCCTGGGCCTCGGCCTGACCCCTCTGCTCCTGGGGTCTGCCGCGCACCGGGAGCAACGGCAGCCCTGCTGGTCTCACTCAACCACTCCTGCCTGCACGCAATTACACACCCACATTCGCATTTCTACTGGCCCCTCAAACTGCTCTTTGCTGCTTTTAGAGGCAATGTTTTCTATGTAATCTAGGCTGACACAGAGCTCACAGCGCAGCTCAAGCTAGCATCCACCCGAGGTGGTTCTTGGTCGCCTGAGGACTGGGAGCCAGTGGTGTGCACCACCACACCCCGCTCACGTGCACTTTTTCACGTGTACGTGCACGCTCGGTGGCACTCGGCCTCGCATCCTCATGGGCCAGCATCGCCTGCCCGCTCCTCCTCCACATGCACACCTCAGCCAGCATCTCGGGTGGCAGCGCCCCGGGCGCGGTGTTCTGCTTCTTGAGCCTGCGCAGCAGCTCCAGGCGCTCGCGCTCGCGCTCCACGGCGCGCTGGGCCTCGCGCAGCCGCTCCAGGTCGTGCTGGTAGGCCTGCCGCTGCAGCTCCAGCTCCGTGCGCTCTTGTTCCAGCCGCTCGCGCAGCTGCCGCGCCTCGCCCTCGCGCTCCTGCAGCCGCGCGCCCGCGAGCTCCAGCTCCTGCCGCTGCTGCGCGCGCTCCCGCTCCCAGCGCTGCTGCTCCTGCCGCAGCTGGCTCTGCAGCTTCTCCACGCCCGCCCGCTCCTCACGCTGCTTCTCGAAGTTGCGCTGCCGCTCCCGCTCCAGTAGCAGGTTCCCGCGCGTCGACTGCAGCCGGAACTGTTTCTCGCGCTCCTGGATGGCGGCTCGCTGCATCTCCACCAGGCTGTCCTGCTGCGCGATGACCGCCTGAGGAGCGGGTGGGGGTGGGGGGTGAGGGGTGGGGGTGGGGTACACGACCCCTGTGAGCCACGCCTCACCCAGCCAGGCGGGTCCATCGGCCAGCCCCGCGCCACCACCCAGGTACCTGGAGGCTGAGCAGCAGCTGGGCCAGGGTCTGGATCCTTTGGACAAGCTGCGGAGGAGAGCACAGGCGCTGGGCTCCCCGACGGCTCGGGAGGCCCACGTGGTGTCCCTGAGAGAAGGACAACCTGCCACCTACCTCCGACTCCAGGAAGCTGGGCAGTCGCAGGGCAGTTTCTGTACCAGGCATCTCCACCTGTAGAGCGGCAGGGACCCCCTATTATCTCCAAGCCTTGCCCTAGGCATGGGCGGCAGAAAGGCACCGGGGCCAGGCCCTGACTGCGGGGACCCACAGCCTGGGAGGGCACCTACCGCCTGTGGGGGCTCCTCGCTGCCCCCCATGATGTCGCTGTCCCTGAGCTTCGAGTCCAGGCTGCTGCTGGCAGGGCCCCGCCAATCACGGGGCCTGGGCTCGTTGCTGCAGACCTTCCTAGCACTGCCATCTGGAACCCCAAGGCAGGTAGGTGTGTGAGGACGCCGTGGGTTCCAGGGGGCGGGTGGCGATGCTGGAACTCTTACACCCCGGCCCTGCTAGGAAACCCGGGCCAAATGATTGCCCCATGAAGTAGTGGCTTTGGTGGCACTGGGAGCTGTGGACAGGGAGGGGACCCCAATACCCAGAGGGCTCTGCCACGTTGCTGCCAATCACGCCATCTTGCCCGCAGTCAGGCTGCCGCTGGGGAGCATCTCACGGGGAGCCCCGATACTCACTCTTGCCGGGGCTGCCGGTGCTGTCGTAGCCCCCGAAGGTCTCGGCCCTCCGCGGCAGGCCCATGGAGCTGCCGCCTCCTTCTTCCGCCTGGCATGCGGTGCTGCCTAGCTGCCTGCAGAGCAGGCTGTGGATGCCCTCGACTGCGGCAGGGGACAAGAGGAGGGAATCACCTCATGGGGGTCAGCCAGCCCTGCCCGGTGTAAGATTTTGCCCTCACTTCCGGGACCACAGCCAAGACCTGCGCCTGCGCCTGCGCTCCCTGGACCACGGTGGCTGCATGAAGGGGCTGCGGCCACGTCCCGCGGAGGGAGGGCGCCCGAGAGGGGTGGCCCGCCCCCGGGCCTGGCAGGCTGTGTCCCTTACCCTCGCTCATGGCAGAGCGCAGCAGCTGTTCGCCCTGCAGGGTCTCCGAGGGGTCGCCCCCGCGGAACAGGCCGCGCGCCGGGCCCAGGTCGTCGAGCCCGCTCATCTCGGCCATCTCCAGGTAGATCTGCTGCTTCTCCAGCAGGCTCTGCGCTATCAGCTGGTCCTTCAGGCTCAGGCGCACTGCAGCGGGGTGGGGGGTGGGGGTGGCGGTGTCAGGCACCGCCTTGGGCCCTGCGGACCTCGCCATCCCGACGTCACCGATGCAGTGGGCCGTGGGAGGGTCGGGCCGGGCCACTGGCAGGATGGGAACGAGCCCGGGAGCTTGGGGGTTGAGCGCGTTATCATCTCATCGTCCTCCGGCCTTTGATGGAGATTTTTTTTTTCCCTTACTGAACCCCTTACCGTAAAGGATTTAATAAGGAAAAACCCCCTTGACAAACCCGCTTTGCTATGAACAGAATTTATTTTACTTTATTTAGTTTTTATCTTTCTGAGACAGGGTCCTACTATGCAGCTCACGCTGGCCTTGAACTTGAAGAGCAGCCCAGCGTATTCTTGAACTCTCATCCTGCCTCAGCCTCCTGAGTGCTGGGATGACAGGCATGCATCACCATACCCGGCTAGGACTGATTGACTGATTTTTTGTCTTTTTGAGACAGGGTCTGTTATGCAGTCCAGGCTGGCCTTGAGCTCACTTTTGTGGCCCAGGCTGGTCTCAAACTCGCACCCATCCTCCTGCCTCAGCCTCCCACGTACTGGGATTACAGGCATGTACCATCATGCCCAGCAGGATTTATTTTTTGCTGGTTTTTTTGTTCTTTTTTTTTTTTGCAGGACTGGGGTTCGAACTCACAGCCTTGCACTTGACAGGCAGGCAGGCACTTATGCCATGGAGCCATCTCCCAGCCCCTTATTTTTTTGCTGTTGTTTTGTTTTTATTATTTATTTATTTAGTCTTTTTGAGACAGGGTCTCACTCTGCAGTTCAGGCTGGCCTTGAGCTCACTTTGTAGCCCAGGCTGGTCTCGAACTCACATCAATCCTCTTGCCTCAGCTTCCCAAGTGCTGGGATTACAGGTGTGCGCCGCCATGCCCAGCTTTTTTTGTTTTTAGTACCAGGAATGGAACTTGGGACCTTAAGCTTGTTAGGCAGGCGCTGTGTCACTGTCAAGGCTCTATCCCCAGCCCTGTTCCTGATTTTAGAGGGTGTGCCCTTCACATTATACTAGGAAGCTTGGGGTCAGGTGGCTTTTCCAGTTGGGAAAGAAAACCTTGGTAAAGAAAATGTGCTCCTGGGCTGGGGACACAGTTTGGCGGCATAAAAAGAAGAAAATAAGAAAATATCTTCCTATCCCAGGTGTGGTGCTGCACACCTGTAACAGTAGCCACCGGGGAGGCTGAGGCAGGAGAGCCCCAGATTGGAAGGCAGCATGGTCACGAGGGTGGTGACTGCCTGAGCCCCACCCCCCCAGCTGCGGTCACCATGGGAGGAGCACACGTGGCTGTGGCCCTGTCGCTCACCCTGGAAGTCCTTGAGTTTCATGGCTCGGGCCTCAAGTGTCTTTCTTTCTTCCTCGGCCTCGCTGAAGGGTCCCCCCTCCTCCTCCTCGTCCGGACAGCTGCAGGGAGAGGGGACAGAGGCAGTGAGCACCCCCCTGGCTCGCCGAACGCTTGGAGCTGGGCACAGGTTCTGAGATCAGGCTGGGGCATTGCTATGCTGGACACAGCGGGGCTGGGGAGGCTGTGGTGCCCTGTGGGCGGCGGCTGGTCACTCCCTGGGTCTTGCCAGTGCGTGGTGGAGGGCAGGGGACGGGCCAGAGGTGTGTGCCGGGGTCCAGGTTTGGTTTGCTCAGCTGTTCACCCCTGCTGGCCAGACGGACGCGGGGGCTGGAAGAACCTCCTCCCTGCTGACCATGTATTTTCTTTTCTGCTTCTTTTTTTTTTGTTTTTAGGTGGTTCTGGGGTGTGGAACCCAGGGCCTGTGCAATGAGTATTCCTCTGAAAGTTTTTTTTTGCCCTGCTGAATTGCTGTTACTTGGGCTGGGCTAGAACTTGCGACTGTCCTGCGTCAGGCTTCCAGGGTGCCTGGGTGACAGCTGGAGCCATGTGCCCACCAGGGGCTGTGTAGGCTGGGCAGGTGCTCTACGCTGGGCGCAGCCCCTGGCCGCCTCGTGCAGGCCTGGCCAGCGCTGCACCGCTGACCACACCTCAGCCACTCTGCTGTGTTATTCTGAGACAGGCTCTCACTCAAGTGTCCTGGCTGGCCTCCATTTTTTTTTTGGTCAAACTTTATTTTATGGCTGGCTCAGCCTGCCCTGGGGGTGGGGCTGGCACAGCCTGTGGTGCCAGGGATCAAACCACAGTTGTTGTGGTTGCCTAAGCAGGCACTTTAGACCACTGAGCTATCTTGCCAGCCCCTGGCCTCAATGTTTTTTTTTTTTTTTTGGTCTTTTTCTTTCTTTTTTTAAATGTATTTAGTACAGGGCCTACAAGGTCTCACTATGTAGATATAACTCATAGTGATCCGCCTACTTTCAGCCTCCCAAGCACTGGGATTACAGGCCTGTGTCACCACACCCAGTCTCAAATGGTGTCTCAGCGGGTCCCGGGGGTGGGTTTTGGTCTTTTTTAGACAGGGTCTCCCTTTGCAGTTCAGGCTGGCCTTGAGTTCACTTTGTAGCCCAGGGTGGTCTTGAACTCGCAATGATCCTCCTGCCTCAGCCTCTTGTGTGCTGGGACTACAGGCGTGCACAACCACGCCCAGCTTTTTTCCATCTATTCTTTTTTTTTTTCTTTTGTGGGACCAGGGTTCCATCCACTCTGGAGAAGAACACGGATGGACATAGCAGCAGGACAGGAGGGGGACCAGAGCAGAGCAGAGGGCCCCTGGGAGCCTGGACGAGCTCGTGGGGGCCGGGGGGACAGGCCTCCTCACCTCTCCACGGCGCGTCGGATGTGGGCCATCCAGGCGTTCCGCTCCTCCTTGGAGCCGGTGTAGATCTCGTACATCTCAGGCCCTTGCAGTGAGGCGCTGATCAGAAACATGGCCTTCTCCTCGTTGGCCACTTCCCGCACGATGAGTTTTTGCAGGGAGATGACAGGTGGCTTCGAGTCCTGCACCAGGAGAAGGTGGCGGGCAGACGCCTTTACCCCCTGCTGCCCGATAGCAGCGAGACCCTGGCTCTCAGGGTGTGGGGGACGGAACTGAGAGGGCGGGGTGCGCTCTGTGAGCAGGTATATTTTGCGAACTGGATAGAAAAGACGACTACTACAACGCTGCCCTAGTGTCTCTCTCTTTATGCCGGTCCTAGGAATTGAACCCTGGGCCTTTGCTCCAAGTTGCCTCCCAAGCCCTTTTCATTTTCAGATAAGGTTTCTCTAGGTTGCCCAGGCTGGATTTATTTTCACAGTCTTCTGCCTCAGCCTCCCACAGAGCTGGGACTGTGGGCATGCACCTGGTACTGTGCTCAGCTGCTTTTAAGGCATCAATTTCGTATGCCCCCCCTAAAAAGATAGGGCTTTACTATGTTGTCCAAGCAGCCCCCAACTCTTGTGCTCAAATGATCTTCCTGTCTCAGCCTCCCAAGTAGCTGAGACTATGGGTGCAGAGGCAATTGTTCTGTTTAATCACTGGTAATGAATACTTCAACAAGCCCAACACACACACCACCAAACAGTCTCTATCAGCAACAGTCCTCGGGTCCCTGCGCCAAGCCACATTCCCACTTCGGGTGCATCTGTCCAGAAAGAACTCCACGGCCAGGCGTGGTGAAGCACACCAGTATCCCAGCACTCGGGAGGCTGAGGCAGGAGCACGGCCCAGCCAGCATGACCTACTCCAAGACTACGCCGAAAGCCCACAGCTGCAACAGCAAGGTGTATTCCTGCACAGCGAAGCACTGCTCTGCCCTAGAGAATCGGCGACGTTAAGTCATTCGCAGGAAACCGGACACGACCCTGAGGCCATGAGGTCAAGTCAAGTCAATTAGACCAGAGCAAACGCATCAGAGAGCTGCTCTGCTATGAGGAAGACAGGGCTTAGGTTGCTACAGGGTCTCACTATGCAGCTTGGACTCACAGCAACGCTCCTGTTTTCAGCCTCCCCAGCACTGGGATTGCCATCACTCCCGGACTCTGTGGCTGGCTCAGCCTGCCTTGGGGGTGGGGCTGACTCGGCCTATGGTACAGGGGATCGAACCGTGGTCCCTGCACTTGCCTAAGCAGGCGCTTTAGTCAGCTGAGCTATCTCACCAGCACCGGGCGCATGTAATTTAAAGACCAAAATAAGAGACAGATAGTAAGAAACAAGGAGGGAGAGCTTTTGCAAATGGGAAGGGGGCCAAGAGATGGGTGGGGAGGAAAAGGGAAAGAGAAAAGAATTAAGACGTGGTCTATACACCTGCCAACTCCCCACGATGCATGTCGCCATTACTTACTTCAAGGACTAATACAAATTTTAAGAATTAAAAGAAGAGGGCCGGTAAGATAGCTGAGTGGACTATAGTGCCTGCTTAGGCTGGCTTAGGCGAGCACAGGGACTAGGGCTTGAGTTCTGGCACCATGTGTAGTGCCAGCCCTGCCCCCAGGTGTGCTGAGTCTGCCTCTGAGTGTGGTGGTGCCTTCCTGTAATTCCAGTGCTAGAGGGCCTGAGACAGGAGGATCCCCACGAGTCTGAGCTGTGTAGCTCTGACCCTGTACTAACTAATTAAAAAAAGAAAGAATAGGAAGAAGGCATGGTGGCGCACGCCCACTCTGGAGGCTAGGATCACCCTGAGTTTGAGACCAGCCTGGGCTACAAAGTGAGCTCGAGGCCAGCCTGAGCTACACAGTGAGACCCTGTCTCAAAAAGACCAAAAAGCCGGGCATGGTGGTGCACACCTGTAATCCCAGCACTTGGGAGGCTGAGGCAGGAGGGTTGGTGCGAGTTCGAGACCAACCTGGGCTACAAAAGTGAGCTCAAGGCCAGCCTGAACTGCATAGCGAGATCCTGTCTCAAAAAGACCAAAAAAGACTTAAGTGCTGCATTTAAGAGCTGGCCAAATAGCTCAGTGGATTAAGTGCCTGCTTAAGGAAATGCAGTGGCTGGGGTCCCATAGCCCACCTGCCGTGCTGGCCCTGCCCTTGGGGTGTGCTGAGCGGTGACTGGGCGTGGTGGTGCGGGCCTGTAATCCCAGCTCTTGGGAAGCTGAACACAGGAGTCCAGTTCTATGTAGTGAAACCTTGTAACCCTGTAGACCTTTACTAACAACAAAAAGATCTGCCTACAGGGGCCAGATTCAGCCCCCTGCCTGCCTTTGTAAATAAAGCTTTATTGACAACAACTGCTCCAGGCCACGTGCACACCGTCTATGGCAGTTTCTGGAGGTCCGACGGTGTGACAGGAGTCACCTGCCATGCCGTGATACATGGTGTCCTATCAGCGAGCACGAGTAAGGGACAGGGGCTGAAAATGTCCTGAGCAATCATCTTTAAATTTTCCGTGGTGCTGGGGCTGAAGCCCGAGGCTCTTGGGTGCTGGGTGGGCGCTAAACCCTGGGCCACACTGCAGCCCTCCAGAAGCCACTGCAATACTCCAGTCGATGATGCGACTTGGCAGCTCGGCTTGGAGGGCGCCCTCTGCAGGTGACATGAAACAGATGGGTTCGCCAAGCCCTCGCAGCAGGCACAGAGTGTCAGCCACTGCAGGGGCGCAGGCGGGGCAGGGCAGCTTTGGCCACTGAAGCCCGGGCTGAGGTCCCACGATTGAGGCGTTTTGGGCCCACGTTCTTGGAATCCACCTACCACAGCCCTGTATGGGCAGCCACCTGAGCTCGGGTCCTCACGGAAGGGGACCACGAAGCCTTAGGAAGAAAGGCGTTTCCTCGGCAAGGATTCTGGGGCTCCTGAGGACCTGAGAGTGTCTGCTAGAGGAAGGGGTGTGGAGGCGAGGAGGCTTCTGGCTGGGTGGCCTGGGCACCCAAGGCGCACCTTTCCCGTAGCCCAGGGCCGCACCACGAGGTGCTGCTGCCCCTGGGTCTCCACACCAGGACGCTGCCGCCGGCTACGTACCACGGAGGCGAAGACGTACTTCTGATCCTTCTCCTGCAGCAGCAGCAGCACATCATTCAGCAGGACGGCGAGGACATCTGCAAAGACAGCATGCGAGAGGCTCTCACGGGGCCGCCGATGGCCGCCCGGTCCCCGCCGGGGCTTCAGCACCAGGCCGCTTCCACCGGCGCCTAGATGTTTCCTTCCTAACCCAGCCCAGCGAGCGCCCTTCTGGGTTTCAGCTCTCAGAGCAGCGAAGGCTGGGACTGCTGCCCCCAGCGTCCCTGCAGCTCAGCCGGCTGAGGTCGCGCTCGAAATCCGGGCGCTCGCTCGGGAGGCTGAGGCAGGAAGGCCAGCCTGAACAGCATAGCGAGACCCCATTGCAAAATAAATAAATAAATAAATAAAAATAAAAATCAACAAAACCTACAATAAAAGCCAAGATGATCAGGGCGGAGCTGTAGTTCCTGGGCCCTGGTTAGGCCACCGTCCTGCAGGTTGCCCCTGGAACACCCGGCCTCGGGGCTGCTCCAGCTGACTTCCTGCTGTGGGCGGAGCCTTCGGCTCTTCTTGCTCCTGGTTGGTGGGACCTGAGCCCCTGCGGCAGAGCTGGTCCTGCCCCCTGTCCCTGCCTCAGTGCCTTGGTCCTTGAAGGCCACCAGGCCCTGGGGACACCCACTTCTGATAACCCCCTCTAAACAGGGATCTTTTTCCATCCAGTTCTCTGTCACTGCTTTTTGTTGGCACCTTTATTTTTAAAGCATTTACTAATTTATTTTATTTTTTATTTTTTTTCTGTCCCCCCCTATTTTTATTTTTAATTTTTTGTCTTTTTGAGACAGGGTCCACTATGCAGTTCAGGCTGGCCTTGAGCTCACTTTTTTTTAATATTATGGCTGGCTCAGCCTGTCCTGGGGGCAGGGGCTGGCGCAACATGTGGTGCCCGGGATGGAACCGAGGTCCCTGCAGTTGCCTAAGCTTGCCTAAGCAGGCGCTTTAGACCTCTGAATCGCATTTACTAATTTAAATATGTGTTTTGTTGCATTTGTTTGTTTCTTGTTTGGTTCCCCTGACTGAAGATCCCAGACAGTGCTCACCAATCAAAGATGGTGGTGAAACAAAGTAACACACACTAACTAAAGATAACACCTGCCAATCAAAGATGAGGCCCTCTAATGCAAGATGGCACCCACCATGATGGCAGCTACCTCTGCAAGAGGGACCCCACGAATCTGACGTGGCGTCTGCCATTCCAAGATGGTGCCCACTGTTCTAAGACAGTGGCCACCAACCCACCGTGGCGGCTGTCAGAGGCGGCCGGGGTCAGAGCCTCACCTTTCAAGCGCCCCGATGTGCTTTTCCAGCACAGTGTGCCCTCCAGGTGGAGCTGCCGCTGCAGCATGTCCTCCTTGCGGAAGGTGAACCCGTTCTTGAGTTTGCTGGAGGACTTCAGGTCCATCTTGCCCACGATCTCCTGGAGGCGCTGGCCCTTCTCCCACTCGCTGACCCTGGCGTCCACTTGGGAGATGACGTCACGGATGAGGTCCAGGGCTCGGGTCAGGTCTTCGTAGTCCTCGGTGCCAGCTGCCACACACGTAGAGTCACAGATCTGTGAGGCGCCTTTCCTGGGGCCACTGTCATAGGGATCCCCGGTGATTGCCTCCCAGCTCTGATGCCCCAGGTGGAAATGGCTTCCAAAGTCAACTGGTGGCCCAGAGTTTAGTCTTTAACTGCAAAGAGCTGTTGCTCATGAAGCTCAGGAGGGCTTCAAGAGACAGAAACTGTCCTGCATAGCTCCTGCCACCACTCTGTACACGGCACTGCCCTCCCCAGCTCCTACCAGACCTCCCTGACCCTCTGCCGTGACCAAGCCCGGCTCCTTCTTCTGCTCCTTGGACAGTGTTGGGAGCTTCCCCGTTCTCCCAGTCTGGCTCCACTGGTGATGTGGCCGGTGTGACTGTCCTGGCTGGCCCTGGAGAAGCCCTGGGCAAGCTGTGTACCTTTTTTGCTCTGCCCTCTGTTGCCCCTGGTCATGTGACATGGAAGTCATCCCTGGGCCTGTCTGGGAAACTGGGGAATCACCTTGTTTTATGCTCCATATATGTGAGCCACAGAGGCTGAGCCACGGGCAGGGGACACGGGGAACAGAGAGCCAGTCCCTGTCTTCTTGTTTGTTTTTTGAGACAGGGTCTTCCATGGAGTCCAGGTCAGGCTTACACTTGCAATGTAGCCTAGGCTGGCTGTGAACTCATGAGCCCCAACATTCCTGGGATGACAGGCGGGCACCACTGCACCTAGCGCCCTAGGTCCTGCCTTCACAATGGCCACACCTCACTTTTCTGTCCAGCACAATGGATTCCAAGGTGGCCCAACCCACCGCTGCGCCTGGGCCTTGGCCCCGCGGCAGCCCAGCAGGCTGGGCGGTGGGGCGCCCCTACCTTCCGTGTTCTGGATGATGCGCTCCACCAGCACCGGATACTTGGTGATGCGCTGGGTGACGAGAAGGATGCACTCCTGCACGCCCAGCCGCCTCACGATGGAAGAGTTGCCGATTTTCTAGGAACCAGAAAAAAGAAGGCGGCGCGTGAGCCTCTTATCTCCTGCTGGATCGGTTAACGATCAGCTTTCAAACTGGAGTGGGGGGGGGGGGCGCTTTTCAGCTTGCTGAGACCTCTCCTGTGCTGATTTAGTGGTCACTCGCTGGACACCTGAACGCGGGGGTTGCCTGCCGCGCACAGAAGAGCACAGCGACTCTCACTTAAGGGCACAAGCCAGGGCCCCTGCAAAACCGAGCAGGGAGGAACGAGAGGAAGTTGTGAGGAGGCTATGTGAGCTGTCGGCCTGATGGTCTGCCGTGTGCGTGCGTGCGTGCGTGCGTGCGTGTGTGCGTGCTCAGCCACTCCTGAGCCCTGCCGCCAGCTCTTGGTCCCTGGCCCTGCTGACGAGCCTGGGCACGTCCTTCATCCTAGCGCTGGCTCCCTGGTGACGAACATGCACGCCCGGCTGGCTGACAGCCAGAGACAAGACTACTTGGACCCCTTTCTTTCTTTCTTTCTTTCTTTCTTTCTTTCTTTCTCTCTTGACTGGCTCAGCCTGCCCTGGGGGTGCGGCAGGCGCAGCATGTGGTGCGGCGGATGAATTGGGGTCCCTGTGGTTGCCTAAGCTTGCCTAAGCAGGCTCTTTAGACCGCTGAGCCATCTCATTGGCCCCATGGACCCATTTCTTGACGGGTCAAGGGCACTTCCTGTGCTCTGAGGAACATGCCACATGTTGTGTGGGCCCGCCAGCCGCTGCTGACCTGTAAGCAGGCCAACCACTGCCAAGAGACATCACTTCTTTTGTTTCGGGGAGGCTCCACGGGTCGAGCCCAGCGTCTTTATACTGAGCTACATCCCCAGCTCTTATTTCATTTTCTGACAGTGTCTTGCGAAGTTGACCAGCTTGTGCTTGAACTTGCGATTCTCCTGCCTCAGCCTCCCTCAGTGCTGGCATCATTACAGGTGTGCACTATATACTTGTCTAGTTGTGCAAGACAGGGTCTTGCTATGTTTTACCCAGGCTGGCTTAGAACCTCTGGGATCAAGCAGTTTCCTGCCTCAGCCTCTGAGGGCTGGGATCCTAGGTGTGTGACCCCTACCCCCAGCTACTTGATTTATTTTATTTATTTTTTATTTTTGGCAGGTCTGAGGTTCGAACTCACAACCTTGCACTTACCAGGCAGGCCTTCGTGCCACAGAGCTATCTCCCTGGCCCCTACTTGACTTATTTTCACCTCAGGTTCTATGGGAGATTTCACAGATGCCTTCCGTGGCGGTTTGTGACACAAAGCGAGACTGAACGGGGCAGTCTAAGCGCCTGCCTGGCAAGCACAAGGTACTGGGTGTGACCCATGGGACTGACTGTATGTGGTGCCTGCCTCGGAACCCTGGGGTGTCATATTGGCCACCGAAACTGGGCATGGCGGTGCATGCCTATAATCCCAGCACTGGGGAAGCTGAGACAGGAGGATCACTATGAGTCTGAGCTGCGTAGGGAAGCCATGCACCGAACAGATAAATAAACAACAAAAAAAGCAGAAGCAAGACTGAGTGGTGCAAATCCCTACAACCACCTAGAGTTTCCCAATTCCAAGATGCTACTGTTCTGTGGGGGCAACAATCTACAGCAGAGAAAAGATTTTAATTAACTTTTCTTACCTTGATCAAGTTTTGAAACTTCTTGTTCTGCTGCAGCAGTAGCTTGTAATGACTGACCGCTTCGTTGTGGCCGCTACAAAACACACCGTATTTTTCTTTCATTCTCTCCCCGTTTTCATCTGAAAACTAACGTCAAAGAGGGTGGAGGCGTCACCAACGCACTGAAGGCCATGTATGCGTCTAGTTTAGCTGGCAGTGCTGAAATACAGCCTGCGCGCGTGTGCTTGCAAACTCAGCTCCTTGCCTGGACGCGATCTGGGGCGTGCTCAACCTTTCTGTAGCACAAGGGAGCAATGGTTGCGGGAACATTCAAACGCGCATGCGCACCCTGGGTCCTGCGCATGCGCAGCCCACAGAGACGGGCGCTAGGGTGCCCTCACGTTGAGAATCTAGTGCCACCCCTGGGCCATCAATACAGAGGAAACTCCTTTATGTCTCTGGCTTCTTAGCAGACCCAGGGATTTGAAAACTACAGTTGAAAGCTTTCTGAGATCCAAGAAAATAAACTAAACCAAAGAATGTTTGCAAAAATGAAAAATCTAAGTGGTATTACTGTACTTTCAGGTAGTCTTTTTTTTTTTTTTTTTTGGAATCTAGAGGGCCGCACCGCCGAGTTACACACCTGCTGCCCACAGATGGGCTGGCGGAGGGTGCTGGGGGCGAGGAGCCTGAGGGCAGGTGAGGACAGTGTTCCCCACTATGCCCCTCCTGGCCCAGGCTGGGAAGTGACCGTGCTTCTGTCAAAGGCAGGGGTTGTGGTCTTCAAATAAAAACCAAGCAATCAGCCGGGCGTGGTGGCGCACGCTTATAATCGCAGCACTTGGGAGGCTGAGACAGGAGGATCGGTGCTAGTTCGAGACCAGCCTGGGCTACAAAACTGAGCTTAAGGCCAGCCTGAACTGCATAGCGAGACCTTGTCTCAAAACAAAAAACAAGCAACCAAACTAAAGCACTCTGAACACCTCTGACTGGCGCATTTTCTCTTTCAGCCTTGGTGTCCCCAGGGTGGGAGATGCAGACGGAACCCAGGGGCCAGAGACTCTGCTTTTTTGTTTCAGGTTTTTATTTCACTTTATGCAGCCCTGGGGCCTCACGCGCGCCAGGCAAGTACTGAACCTCTGAGAGACCAACGCTCATCGCTCATCGGGTAGGGCGGCCTGCGGCCCCTGCTGTAGCGGCTGCACCCACCTGCTGCACCAGGAGGTCCCCGATCTTCTGGATGACGTAGTTGCGCTCGCTGCCCTCCTCCAGCGCCTCCTGGCGGCGCTCCTTGAGGCGGGCCAGGAAGCGGCTGTGCAACACCAGCAGGTCGTCCACGCAGGGAAAGAGGCGGCCCAAGGCCTTGCTGCTGAATTGCAGCTCCTCCATCAGCGCCCTGCAGTAGACCTTCAGCATGATCTTCAGCGTCCGCACGTGGTGCGCCTCGGTCTGCATCAGCTCTGCGGGGACCGGAGCGTGGCTGCTGCGGGGAAGGCCAACCGACGCGGGGACCCTCCAGCAGCCCCTCTCCCCCAGCTTCCTACACGGCCTCGCTGAGGAGCGGCACTGTACATGCCTTCTGTTCTTTCTTCTTCTTCTTTTAGTTACTGTCCTCTTAAATTGTCCAGGCTGGCCTTAAGCTTAAGATCCTTCTGCCTCAGCTGCCCAAGGTTTTGGGTTTTCTTTCTTTTTTTTTTTTTTGGTCTTTTTGAGACAGGGTCTCACTATGCAGTTCAGGCTGGCCTTGAGCTCCCTTTTGTAGCCCAGGATGGTCTCAAACTCACACTGATCCTCCTGCCTCAGCCTCCCAAGCGCTGGGATTACAGGACTACGGTTTGAACTCACTACCTTGCACTTGCCAGCCAGGCAATTGTGTCTCAGCGCTATCTATCTCTTGGCCCCTCTTCTTAATTTGTATTTTTGTCAGTATGCACACAGTACACCCAGGATTACATTCTGGGCGCAAAGCCAGCACTTGGGCAGATCACATCTGTATTCCTTCTCCATCCTGTTCCTTTCTCTCACTCCTTCCACCTTCCCCTTTTATCTCCCTTCTGCCTCTTCTTTACCATTTTTTTTTTTTTTTTTTTGGCGGAACCGGGGATTGAACTCAGGCCCTTCTGCTTGCCAGGCAAGCTCTTATTCTACTATTTCCCCAGCCCCTCTTCTCTGCCTGTGAGTTTCTCGGGTGAGAGTCACTGTGCGATGCTTATGTTCACAGCAGTAGACTGGGATGGCTACGCTTGGACGCAGCCTGTATGCGCCCCCAGCAGGTGAACGAATGAAGCAAATGCACGTATACGCAGCCAAATGCTGCTCTGCCCTGAGGAAGGATAGGCGGGGGG
>PVKN010001412.1:0-52584 GCA_004027915.1 Capromys pilorides
TAAGTGAAAATCAACAAAGCGCATGCAACATTATATTTATTCTATAAATATATATGTGTGTATATATATTTTAAGGCTTTATAAATCTTTCTTATACTCTTATAAACCTTTCCCTCACTTTTAGAAATGCTTCTAATGTTCTTAATCATTTTCTAAACTCATAAACCTATGTAATTTTAACAACATATGTATACTGTATGGTGCAGTATGTATTCATACACTAAAGAACTATATACTGTAAATAGTGTATTTTATTTTGATTTACTATTTTAATATATTAGAATTAATATTTTTATATATTTTGAAATTTCTAGGCAAAAATTATGAAAACCATAAACACTATGCATATAAATATATATACAGTATTTTACACTACCCCAAAATCCAGCAGTGTAGCAAAAAATCCATGATAAATAATTTAGATTAATATTTTTTCAAAACCTACAAAAAAAGTGAGTCCATGAAAGTTGCACTGTGGACTAGCGAGGGACTAGTGTACATCTCCAGCCAATTAGTGACTTAATATCACTTTTTGTGACAGAAGAAAGGGACAGGACTTTAGTCTAGCACCATTGCTATCTATTTGGAGATCTTGAAGCCTTGATAGGCCATGACTAAAGTCCCCAAATTTGACCTATAGGTGACGAAAATGTCAATGCTTTTAAAAATGCCATCTTTTGCTACAAAGCATTCAGAACTCTTCCAGCCAGAAAATACTGTTCACCTTACTAAACCCACATCTTGCGTGTCCTTTCACGATCCACTTACAAAGCCTCAAGGGGAAAGACTATCTTTCAGCTTTAGTAACTAGAGTCTACCCTAAGGCACTATGCTTTGAGGACCTCAGTACTACTGTAAAACAGTGCAGCCTATGAGGATGTGGTATAGAAATTCATCATTCATCATTAAAGTACTACAGAGCTTGTCAAACCCAACAGCTTTGAATTTTATATTTTGCATTCTAGTCAACATTATCCAAAATCCAGAAAGACCCTTCCTAAGTATGCTGAACCAGAGGTGAAAGAATTTGTGAGTGCTGGGCTCCTAATTGTATGTTAACTAATGTGTTAATTCAGTGAAGATTACATGGGGCTAAATGTGCAGTAGACTCCAGCTAGACTCCTCCTGTCTTCCTGTTTCCTTAATTGGGCACCACCATGCCCAGCTGCTCTGCCAACCTGAATCACTCTGGGTTCCCACCAGGCTCTCATCTACTTGTTCAATCCATGCACAGATTAGGGTGCCTTCACCTCCCAAATGTGTTCCCGGCCAGTCCATTCCTCCTCATGCTGCAGCCCTGGCCCAAGTCTGCGTTAGACTTTAATGCCTCGACCCCAAGAGCACTCTGCATAGATTTCGTGGCCTTGTGCCTTCTGGTTTTCAAACAACTAGCAAAGGAATTGAATGCTTAATTTGTTCTTGTTAGTTCCTGTGTGAGACTCTCTGGGGACTTCTGCTGTCATCAGATGATAACTCTTGCTCCTTCCCAGGACCAGGATTCTGATGAGATCACTCCCTGCATGCTGTGGACTTTACTGTCCTTCCTCTACTCACTGCCGTGAGAATTCTAGGACCCCGTGGTGGTCTTGCTGTTCTTAGTGCACCAGAATCACTCCATGTCAGAGCCTGCACAGTTGGGGCTCCCTCTGCCTGGAACTCCCTTCCCTTCTCTGCACTCTTTCTCTTTCTTGGCATTCAATTCTGTCAGAATGGCTTCTCTGACGTGACCTTCCTCATCACCCTAATGCAAACTTCTTTCCCCAGACCTCCTTTAGCATTTTCTCTATTTGACTTTTTTTTTTCACTCCTGGGATCCAAAGTTTTTAGCTATCTAAAATGTTTGCTCTCTTACTTGCCCCCATGGCAGCATGTCTGTTTGCCTAGAACTATGCCTGGCATTCAGCAGGTGCTCCCTAAATCCAATGAGAACCTTATTTCATTTTGTTTTGTTTCATTTATGCTGGAGATAGATCTCAGGGCCTTATACCTGCTATGAATATGTTCTGCCACTGAGCTACGATCCTTCTGCTCAGCCTATCTGACCACAAAATGCAAAATGAGTGTGCCACTAGCCTTGCCCCCTGATCAGGGAGATAGACAAGGTGAAGGGACAGGTTACCATTCAAAAAGGGGGTGTTTTAAGGAAGATGAACTGAAGCATTGTCTCACCTCTGAGAGACTGCAGTGCTTAGGCGCCCTCCTCAGGCTCTAGCTCCTGTTATGCAGGGCCTTGTGTCAGTTACTTTTCAGGATGCTGAGACAAAATACCCAACGCCCAAAGTTAAATGGGAAAAGGTTTACTGAGCTCACAACTTATAGAGGTTCCAGTCCATAATTGGCTGGTTCCAATGCAATGGTAGAGGGGTAATAGTTAGCGGTGGCAGAAGACAGCAGAAGCAACCAACGGAAGGCAAGGAGAGTCTGCCTGTCCCTTACCCCATATACAGGACAGCTGCCCTAAGGTGGGTGTAGCCCCCACACCCTTAACCCCAACACTGGACCTTGAACCAATCATAAATTCTAGATTCGTCCACTTCTAAAAAGGCGTCAGGCTTTAGAGGAACATCTAGGCACAAACCAGGCTGTGGCCTCCCAGCCTTGACTTTGGTGTACTTAGTTACCCTTTCTGCAGCCTTGACCTAAAGAGACTAGGGCCCCTGATAGAAGCCTACACAGTGGGGTTGCCGTGGGCAGCAACACCTGTCTTGGTGGAACCTTGTTTCACCAAGTGAAACAAGGCTTGTGCCCAGGTCACAATCTGCAGATAGTAGTTATCACTGTCGCTGCACTGGCTGTCACCCTTCAGCAGTCTCAAGAACCTGAAGATCTGCTGTGTGTCTGCAGAGATAAGACAGCGAAGTCACCCAGTGACTTTGACTTTTCACTGTTGCATCCACTGTTGACCCATGAATAGTGCATCCTTTGTCTTCAGCCAGTCCTTTTCTTTCTTAATATTTTCACCAAAAAGACAGACAGACAGACAGACAGACAGACAGACAGTCAGTCGGTCAACCAGTACTGGGGAATGTATTCAGGATCTCAGGCAGCTGTGTTTTTTAAATCACATCCTGATCACTTCACAGTTGTTACTGTGATCTAACCAGTTCCATAAAATCATAGGCCACCAGAGGGCATTTTTCAGGTACCATACCGCCCCCTTGTGGCCACAGATTTGTGACAGGATCGCTGCCACCACAGCAGAAAAGTAAAACCAGAATGGGAGACAAGGATGCTCATACTCTTTAATACCATGTGAATTCCACTCCTGGGAATTCATTCTAATGGAAAATCAAAATGACACATAGGAGAATATGTTTGCTTCCTTGTAAATAACAGTGAATCTTGGAAGTAAACTAGATGTCTAATAAGGAAGTATATGCTATGTTACCTCACCAAGAGAATAAGGCATCCATGAATATGAAAATTGGAAGCCATGAAAAGTTCCTAACAAATATTAAGAATTCATACCACAGCAATGCAACGGAAGGAATATGTGACTGAAAAGTCCATTCTCTTTGTGAAGTGAGGTTATGGGTCATTTTTATTTTCTATTTTATAATTTTTTTATTTTATTAGTACATGTTTGCAATTCATGCAGTTTATAAGCCTCCCAGGAAGTGGTTACATGTACATATCACAGCTTGTTTCTTGCTTTTAATCACCCTCCCCTTCCCTACCCTCCTCCTTTGGTTCCTCTATCGTCTTTATCTCCTGTATGTTTATGGGAAGGTGGGTATTTTTGTGATACTAGGAGTCGAACCCAGAATCTTGTACATGCTAAACAAATGTTCTACTAATGATGCACTTCTTATTTTTAAATTAGTTTTTTCTTAGTAACTACTTTGACATTCCAACTACTCCCCATCTTCTGGAGAAAAACTTGATATTTCTAAACATAGTATCACCTTCCATCAGTGTGTAATACTAATGACTACTAATAGTAACATATATTGCATGTATGTGTTTTGATACATCCTGCTTGTGTATATAACAAAATACACATGGTATGCACCATGGATGGATGTGTAATACAATATATATTAGTAACTTATGCATATGCAGTGTTTCATATTTTGATGATTTGTTTTAAAATACTTATATCATTCACTTTGACATGAAAGGCAGTATGTAATTCATTGTGCCTTTAGAGCCAGATAGTTCTCACTTACATCTAATGCTCTGCGCCTCGATATTTGCTACTTCTCTTAAAAACTAATACAAAGGGCAGGCCAAATAGCTCAGCAGCTTAAAGTGCCTACAAGCAGAAGCAGGGGCTGGGGGTTTGATTCCCAGGCCTACTATACTGGCCCTGCCCCTGGGGTATGCTGGTAGGGCAACTGAGACTGAGTGTGGTGCTGCACGCCTGGAATCCCAGCTCTTGGGAAGCTGTAAACAGGAGGACCACTACAAGTCCAATCTAGTAGTGAGACCCTGAACACCCTATAGACCTCTCCCTCAAATACAAAAAAAAAAAAATCTAACACAAAGTTATGATTATTCAAGAGATAATTAAGACAGTTTTTTAAAACAAATTGATAAACTTAGCAAGTATTCTACCCATTTAAGTGATGAATCATGGTTGAAATGAAGCTTGGCTTATAAATGGTTCCAGTAGCAATTTTATTTTGTGGTGCCCAAGGGTCACACTGAAGCTTAGTGGTTTCCATTCCTGGTGGAAGGAGACTAGCATTTTATGAGGATGTTCCACATGCAGCTTTAATAAACTTTTAAGTATTTTTATGTCCCAGTTATACCTGTGCACATGTAGACATGAAGACTAATTATTTAAAACTGTACAGATCCTAATGAATTAGAAATGTTATATTCTCTGAGCTAGGCATAATCATACTAATTTTAAAAAATTACATTCTTATCTTCTTGAGTTCTAGGGATTTATTATAGTGGTATTAGCTTCTTATTATAATATACCAAATTTTTTGCATAGGAATAAAAATAAAGAAATAATGAAAATTAAGATGCTAATCTTGTCTAATGCTATGAAATTACCCTATATTTCTGTCTACAGCCTATCTAAGTAGATGCATTTTCAGAGTTTTATCAGTGGCAAGAGCGTATTTATTTCTTTAGGGACTCTGGCACTGATGCCCTTCACCTCTGTGGCTCACCCGCTTTCATTATCCACTATCTTCTGCAGGCCTGAGCCTGTGACAAAGGATCATCGGAAGAATGTAGGGGTCACCTCTCTCGGCATATGCAATAGCAAGTGGGAATTGGGGATCAGAACTGTATGTGAGAAAAGTCATTGCTTTGTCACCTTATGAACAGCAAAACTGAGGCATACGTAGGATGTGCTTTATTTTGGACAGTAGCAGTGCAGTTCAGGGACACTGCTAAGAAAAAACAGTCTTTACTGACTCCCCAAATAGTGCGTAAGGCCTGTCAGTTGCAGACAGAATTGTGCAATCATGCTATTTCTGTATCTTAGCTCTTTTGGGTTCAACAATATATTATAAATATCAATCCATAACACTGAAAAAATATTTAGTTTATCTATTGATTACTATATCCTATTATATATAGGCTTTAATGTATATTTATCATTATTTACTTAACTAGTCCCTAGTTCAGTAAACATATACCTTAACTATGTTTTTTAATACACTTGTGAAACAGTTACGTTAAAAAGTATATGTCATTTACTCCTTTCACCAATATATCTGACTTGTTTTTCTTCACTTCTTTCTTTCTTGTCTAATTCATTCCACTTATATAATCACTGTAGCCAACTTACTCCCTCAATTTTCTGGAGTTGCAGACACTAATAGTATTTGGTAGCTTTTCTCATACAAAATACAATTTGCAAAGCCAAGATGAATGAGTTTATTATTTTCATTTCAGTTGTGTGTCCTCAATATATTTCTAGTTAATAAACAAGAGAAGCGGCTGGTTGTGGTGCCATATGCCAAGTACCTTGTTTACTTGGGAGGCTAAGGCAGAAGGAGCTACTTAGGAGGCTCAGGTTGGAGGTCTTGGGACCCTAGCCTGGACAATACAGCAAGACTCTGCCTCAAAATAAAATTAAATGGGCTGAGTGTAGCTCAATGATCCTTGGGTTCAGTCTCCAGTAACCCCAGCGCGCGCACACACACACACACACACACACACACACACAGAAAAAAAAGATTATTTTAGATTCTACATACTTGCATATGTCCATATGTGTGTGTGTGGTAACTAGGTTCTCACTTTTGTCTTATTGCTACCATATAGCTTCATCACAACTACATCAAGTTTTAAAATATGGATATGGATTTTCCTTCTATATAACATCTAAATTTGTCCTCTGACATATTCTCTGTCATTTTTTTCTTTTTTCTTGGAATATATTTCTCATACTATACAAATCCCTCGTTTGAATTGTGTATTGAAATATATAACTCAGTATGTTCACAAGTTGTGGAACTAATGCTGAGATCTATTTTAAAACAGCTTCCTCACCCTAAAAGGGAACCCACACATTTCCTAGTTGTGCCCAAGTGTGTTTTTTAAATTGTGGACCATGTCTTGGCCCCAGGCTCAGCTCCATCAGCTGTCTCGGTCACCAGCCTGTAGGGCACCAGTTTCGTCCCATCCTTTGTGTATATCAGAATATCTCATCTCTGTCAGCTTTATAGATGACAAATTATTTCTTACTCTAATGTGCATATATTTAATCATGAGTGGTACCAAACTTCTTTCCCTATTTTCTTTGTCCTTTGTGTGTTTCCTCTGAACTTCTTTGTAGATTTTATCTATATGAGCAAACTTAGCAGTATTGTGGCTTTATTTTAACCCATCCACCAGTATGAGACACACAGGGCAAAAGTCACTATGGGGTTAGTGCTACCTGAATTACAGAAATCGAGAGCACTCTACTGTAGACCCTCTTGTACTCAGATGTGCTGGGCACTCCCTATCTGGGACTGCCCCTTTTGGGAGGAGAGGCCTCATGTATATGTAGAGTGACTGGGCTTTTCCACAACTCTTACTCCTTCATTTGCCTCAATAAGACTTGGTATAATCCATCAACATTTTTATATGTGTGGTACCGACATCAAACTCACAGGTACTTTGCTGATGAATTCTATTCCCAGCCCCCTTTAGTTTTTATTTTGAGACAGTCTCATTAAGCTAATGTAGTGGGACTTGAATTTGTTATCCTATTGCTTCGGCCTCTTATGTGCTGTGAGTATGAGGGGTGCAGCCAACTCTATCAATGATTATTTTTTAATTGACATACCAGGGCCTTTGTTCCATGAAAGCCCCACCAGCCCAGTCTATGGATCCTGGTCCCTTTTTTCACTCACCCAAGTCCCTGATAACTTTTCTCAGTTGGAAGATCTTGGGAGAAGTTGGACACAGGGCCCAAGAGCTGGGAACAGGAATTGCATCCCTCATGCTGCCAGAGCTGGACCAATTGTGTCCATTCCTTTTTATTAATTGAATCTCTTTTGGAGGGATGAGAGGTGGGAGAGGACCCTGGGGTTCTCATCCCACAACCTCACTACCAGGAACCACAAAACTCTGACCAAGTCTACCTTTCAAATCAGCATTTATTAGCAAGTCACCAATGCTATCCTACTACCTGTGGTGCTAAGTCCAGTGCCTCTCCAGCCCGTTGGTCCTAGATGTACCCTTCCTACCTGAAGCTGGAGTGAGGATAGTAAAGATGCTCATAGGGTATACCCAACGTATTTTGACCCCTAGAGGGAGTACTTTTGGCATTCCTCCTTTGTACCACCAAGTTATTTGCATTATCATAATGAACCAACAAGCAGTAGTATGCCTTATTTTCCTGATTCACTACCTAATTATAAAAGGAGAAATTTACAGTTTAAAATACATTATTCAAATTTGTGATTACTTAGTCAAAAAGAACGTAGCACCACTTTTGTGATATTCCTACGAAGCATGTACAATTCAGATTTAGTAAGGAAAAATCATTAGATGTGATAAATTGAGAGACATTCTACAAAACAGTAAGCTTTCAAAAGTATCAATGTTCTGAAAACTCAAGAGAGACTGAGGAAATGTCTCAGATGGAAGAGGGCCAAGGAATTAAGATAACTAGAGGAAAGCTGTGACTTAGAACTGAAAGGAAAGACATCGCTGGAACAGTTGGTGAATCTTAAATCGACCCGAGCATGAGATCACACTATTGTATTAACGTCTATTTCTTCCTATGGATGACTGTTTGGTGATTAGGTAGGAGAAGTGTTTGTGTTCATAGAGAATATATACTATGGAATTCATGGTTAATGGAATGGCAGGTCAGCAACTTACTCTTTTATAATAATATCCTTGCACTGTACTTCCAAATGTTTATGTGTTCATAACTTTATATTTACATGTTTATTTTTTGTACTGTTAAGTGATCTATACTAGGGCCTCATGCATGCTCTTCAAGTACTTTAACTTTGAACTTCACCCCCAGCCCTGTGTTTTTATTTCAGCACAAAGATTATTTTTAGAAATCAGCATAGTAATTGTAACAATTGTTAAGATTATTAACAAACAAAAGGTTTTTTGGAGTATCTTTTGGAGTATGTTTTTCACAGTATTGCTTGGAATTCTTGACAATAGTTGGTTTGGGTTTTGCTGATAAATTCTTTACTGACAGAGCACCCCCTTATTATCCATATGTATAGCAGGCATGTCCTACAACCCAGGCCTCAGCAGGCCCTGATTGCACTGGCAAATCAGGATCTACAACTAAACAGTCAGTACATTGAGGCCCTGAGATGAGAAGGCTTTTTGGAATAACATTGGGCTTTTGGACCACATAGCTTTTTATATACCATTCACACAAAAGTAAGGTGCTAGTACAAAATCTGACCAATCAACCATACATTTCATCAGGGGAGGGGGGGATTTTCTTATACTATCTCTCCTACATTCTTCTCCTTAAATTAGCTGCCTCCGCAGGGTAGATATTTCTAAATAGGGTGCTCCAAATGCTATCCAGTGACCTTGGATGTATTTTTCTGATCAGAGACATCCCCCTGAGTGTAGATTATAGTTGATCAGCACATGTAGGTGCTTGCTGTATTTTAAAGTAAGAGACAATGTCTCCCTAGTATGTGTCACAGATCAGAAAGCATGGGCAATTGATCTTTATAAAGTCAAAATGCTATGTATGCACACTTTTTCCTAGGTACTTCTTCCCCTTCTTGGAAACAAGGTTGAGTCTGAGAAGAGATCTTTAGGATGAGAATGCTCCACTCACAAACTCAGAACAGGCTTCTGTTGGAGGAGCTGAGCATGGGATCAGGCATGGCTGCTGTCCTTGTCTTGTGTTCTTCTGGCTGTGTGCGCACTTGATGAAATTATGAGGTATTCATCTCTACGGTGAGAGGTGAATACCTAAGCTGACAAATATCAATAACTAATTATTCTACACTCCCTGAACAAGCTAGTGAAGAATGACAGATTCCCCTGAGAATGGTGTCAATAAAGTTTTATGTCATCTAAAAGTATACTTCATGTCCATTTGGCATTTCAGCCTGGAGAAGAGCCTTGGATGTAGGTCCCTAGGTGTTCTCCAGCTCCGTGCATGAACATGCAGATATCAAAACCTAAATGACATAAAAGTCACCCATGGTCCTTCTTAGGTACACATACTGAGTAATTTGTGTCTAGATGTCCTGCAAAAGCCTCATGCAGTCTTAGGGCTTTTTCAGAGGTAACTGGGTCTAAGGTGTATGATGCTGGGCTTAAGGGCATGTGACCAGTTAACTGATTAGGTTAGCACTGCACCTATCCCAGCAGCATAGGCATAGTATAAAAAGGGCATAAAAATGCAACTAAGGTCAATTATTGATTTTTCTTTTTTCTGCCTGCCATAAACTCTTCTCCTGTTCAAAACCATCCTACCCTTAAGCCAGCCCATCAAGTACTAAAACTGTGAGAGAAACCTTTCCTTCCTTAACTTTGGAGATTGGGTATTTTGTCTCAGCAATGACAAAAGTAACTAAGGCAGAATTCGTACTGAGAATGGGAACATTGCTGTGTCTATACGTGACTATGTGGCTTAGGAGCCTTTGCGAATGACTTGTAGGAAGAGTATGGAAAAGTTTAGAGATGCCCTCTGAGAAAAATAGAGCTGGAATGTCTGAGGCTGTACTGCATTGGAGATTCTGGTTAGAGCTCAGGAAGGTTCTGCTGGGAAGAAGGACTATGTTGGCTGCAGGACTCCCAATGATATTTGTAAGGGCTTTGCAGAAAGTTTGTCTGCGTTTTGCTCATATTCAGACTTTGCCAGAGATTGAGATTAAGGGCAATTGACTAATCTTTAGAAGAGCTTTCAAGGTAGTCAAATATCAAGGTGGAAGTATTGCTTCACTGCAGCATTTGGGGGCTTTTAGCCAAATCTGTATTGAAAATCAAGAGCAAAGAGCCCAATCAAATAATTTAAAATTTTGTGAGTTTGGACAGAAAGGAAGGTCCAGTAAATCCAAGGACTATGGAGATAGAGCAGAGGAGATCTTAATTGCTGAGAAGGAACAGCAGAATAGAAAAGATGGCCTAAGGATGTCACAAAAAGCAGCAGGACTCCACCCTTTGCAGCCTCATATTTACAAAAGTGAAAGGAAAAGATTTTGCTTTGAGAAGAACGCCCCCAGAGCACCAGTATGGTGACAGCCTAGAGAATTTGTTCCTCAGAATTAGTTTCAGAGTGCTTGGTGATCCAGGCCCTCAATCCTTACAGATAAGAAAGAAGAAAGCCTCATTACAGCTCCAGCTGTTGTCAATCTTTTTTTTTTTTTTTTTTTTTTTTTCAGGACTGGGGTTTGAACTCATGACCTTGCACTTGCCAGGCAGGCACTTGTGCCATGGAGCTATCTCCCCGGCCCCTGTTGTCAATCTTTGACATCCATCCATGTGGCACTGGTTTTAGGTTCATGCAGAATACAAGAGTTACAGGGTCAAGAAGGCTTCCATCCAGATTTCAGAAGAAGGCCTGGGAAGCCAGGCAGTGTATCCCTGAGAGGACAGTGTGTGAAGCTATGAGTGTGAAGCCAAAGCTACAGTGGAGACCCCAGGAGTTTGGAGAAACCTGGAATATGGACCCTCTCAGGAAACCTATAAGAAGGGAGTAGAGCAAGCTCAAGAGAAAATCCACAGAGCTGTAACCACCAACAGTGCTGTAGCTCTGTGGAGTTCACATTTTGCCATGGATTGCCTCCCATGCTGCACATAGAACTAAAGGACTTAATGTTTGCCTTCTTAGATGTTGGACTTGCTCTGGTCCTGTTCCTTTATACTCTGTTTGTAACCTTTGGAATGGAAAGGTTTACCTTATGCCAGTGAATATTGGAAATATTTAGCTTTCTTTTCATTTGTACAGTGGCTCACAGATAATAGTTTGCCTTAAATCTCAAAGGAGCCTTGGGGCTTGGAGTGTTCAACAGTGCTGAAACTGTTGGGACTTTGGCAACTCTTAGAGGTGGACTAAATGCCTTTTAGTCCATGTGTGCATGAGTCTGTGGGGATCCAGAGGCAGAATCTATCATTTGTGTCTAGATGTTCCCTCAGGACCTCATGTGGTCATAGGTCTTTTTCAGTGGAAGCTGAATCTAAAGTGTATGATGCTGGGATTAAAGGTATATGATCAGTTCAGTGATTGGACTGGCATCACCATAATCCCAGAAGCTTAGAGTATAAAAGGGACAGAAAATCAATGTTAAGGTAGGTTGGTCATTTTGCTGTCTTCTGCCTGCCATGAACTATTCCCCTATGCAGAGCCACCCTACCCTGGAGCCAGCCCCTTAGTGACTAAAATATCTACAAACTGTGAGCTGAAAAAAACCCTTTCCTCCCTTAACTTTGGGCACAGGGTATTTTGTCTCAGCAACGGGAAAAGTAGCTAAGACACATACTCAGCATTTTGACTTCTTAAAAATCAAATGCCCATATGAGGAGCTCAGGAGCTCTGCTTCTAGAGTGCATCTGGGGTCTACATTTTTTGGTGCCTATGATCCATGATCTATCTGAGAAACTACTCCATGGGCAGGTGCAAGGGCTTAGCAGTGAGAAACCCTACATGCACCTTCCCATCTATTTCACCTCCTGGGAAAGTTTTTGGAGCTCCATGGGCTCCAGTCTTACCTCAACTTCCAGAGTCCCTTATGAGGGTCGAATGCTGTTTACTAGGCAGCTTGGGCATTGGCATGCTGCCTGGATAGAGCCCTCCAGACCCCTCCCAAGTGTGTTTATAAACTCTCATGCTCTCTGCCAGCCTTCAACACAGCCAAGTGTGAGAAGCTGCAGAAGGAGAAGGAGGATCTGGAGCGACGGTTTGAGGAGGAGCTGAGGAGGATGGGCTGGCAGCAGCAGGCTGAACTCCAGGAGCTACAAGAGCGGCTACAGCTGCAGTTTGAGGCAGAGATGGCGCAGCTGCAGGAGGAGCACCATGGCCAACTGCTGCAGGTCCGGTGCCAGCACCAGGAACAGGTCAGTCTGTGGCACAGGCCTGGGCTGTGCTCTTAGGCACCACAGCTGGCGGGCGGAGGGAACCCTGTCCTCTCCAGTGGGTGACTTTGTGGTCCAGATCACACTCACACTCCACCTCTTCTCTCTGACCCCCACCACCTCTCTTCTAGTTGCCCCGGGCCTCCCTAGCTGTTTCTCAGGGTTTCTGGATTTACTGTGCCTGATGTCCTCTCCCTCCACCTATTTGATGGCTTTCACTCTCTCTTCCTGGTTTTCTCCACTACCACTTTCTCATCATTTCTCAGTGAGGTCTTTCCTTATCTAAAATTATACTCCTTTCCCCTCTGATGAGCACATACTTCCTGTACCCTTCCTGCTTTAGTGTTTCTTTAGCACATCTGGCTAACATTATGTCTACCTGCTATCCTGCATATCCTGAGGGCAGAGATGATAACAGCGGGCTCATGCCTGGCCCTGCCTCCGCACCAGGCACAGCTTTCAACTGCACATACATTGACCTGCTGAGTCCTTGGTCACTCCACCAAGTGTGGATACCATTTTATTGCCATTTATAGCTGAGAAAACTGAGTTCACATGGTTAAATAAGAATTCACAGAGCTCCTTGTGGAAAAGCCAAGGTGGAATCCAGTCTGCCTCCCTAGTGAGTGCTGCCACACACCCAATTAGAACTGCCCGCCAAACTTCCTGCTACATCTTCATCCCTGGAACCATGCCTGCAGAAGTTAGGCATAAAACATATTTGTTGAATGAAACAATGAAAGCTCAGCAATTTTTCTGGGCAGGGAAATTCATCCAAGGAGTAATGAGGGAATACTTTCCATTGGGAATATTCCTGGCAGTGATTCCCTGTCAGTGTGAAGCCAGGTAGGAGCCAGATGTGCTCATGCCATAGCCAGATGCTGGTGCTCATAACTTCTGTGAATGCTGATGAAAGACAGACAGAACGATCTATGTACTTCTACAAACTCTGTTCCTTCCATTTTTCTTCTTTCTAAATCCCCAAGCTCAGATGCCTGGGTCCCCTCTTTCTAACTGCTATGTTTATAGTTTGCTGATGTTCAGGGTAAATTACCATTGCTGGGCAGTGCTCTTTAAATCTCAACTGACAGTGGGGATAGGGCTGCATGGCCCTTCACTATCAGAAACCTACATTTGATCTCCTGAGGCTGTTTCCAAATGATTATCCCATATGGCAATACCAGTAGCTCTTTCCCTTGCAACATTGGCTTGTGAATCCTGAGGTGCATGGGACACATTTGAGCCTAATAATAAGTGCCATCGTAGTAATAAAGAGCTTCTTGCTTTAGAGCATTTTACTTCATACAGAAGCACCTCATGATAGTCATCTCTCTGGAGGCTGGTGAAAAGCAGATGCACCTGACTGCTTGAGGTAGATTAGTCTTACCAAGTAGGACATAGTAGAGAGCACAGCTAAAGGTACCTGATGGTGTTAAGGATGGAAACCAAAGCCCAAATGTTGCACCTCCCAGATGGTCTAAGTGTAACTTTTGGCGGCAGACATTGGTACCTGCTACAGTGTCCAGGCTGGGCTCTCTCATGCTCTCAGACCTCCTGTAGATGTCACCTTGTGCGGTGCTTCTGTATCCCTGGGCTACTCATTTCCAGTGTTACCTAGAAAACATGTGACCTTCCTTTAGCATTCTACAGATGCCACACATATCCATAATCAAAGACTTTCAGTCCAAAGGTCTAGGCCAGCAAAGAAGATGCCACAAGTAGGAGGTGGGCAGCAGGTAGGGGAACAGCCCCTGGATGAAGGTTCACAGAGCGATCCACATTACCAGTGCCACTGCCAGGCAGAGCCACCTGCGGCAGAGCACAGCTCCTAGCCAGCCTCAGATTATCACCTGAATGTTTTGTAGAGCAGAGATGGTAACAGGCTGGGACACATACTCTCGCCTGTTGGCTAAATTGGGATACAATAATGCATCATCGCAGATCTCAGATGCAGAGGGATTGAAAAGGAGGAATCCCTTGACTTTTTTACTTGAGCATGATATTCGTTAGCTATCTGTGTATGTTTTAAAAGCAGTCTTATGAGGGCACTGGATTCTGTTTTTCTTGGTTCTTTGTGGTCATTGGAGCCATGTATTTATTTACTCCCTATGTGAAGAATACTGAAAGCTCATTGTACGCAGAGCACTGTAACAGGCTACTGCAGCAATATCAAGATTTATTAAATATGGCTTGGTTATTTTGTAGAGGAAGTTCAGGGAACTACAACCGTGGGTGAGAAATATAGACGTGTTTGAGAATTGAGGATTGCCTTCCCGGTGTGAGGACAGGGGAAGGGGCTGTGGTGGAGACAGCATCCAAATGCTCTGAGGTGAGCAGACCTTCTGCTGGCAGCCCAGTGGTCTGGAGAAGCAGCCGTGCAGATCCGTGTCTGATTCAGGGCCCTGGTTCTACTACTGCTGCTGAGTATTGGCTGATGCTCTAACCTCCCATTTCTACAGTACAGCATGCAGGATATGAGGAAGAAGAGGAAGTGCACCTCCACCCAGGGCGCAGAGTGTTAGTTGTTGGTGATGTCCATTGGTCCATAAATGTAGTTTTTGTTGGTTCTCTGCGTTGCCCAGAGTGGCCTTAAACTTGGATCCCACTGCCTTGGCCTCCCAATTTCTGGGTTATAGGCATGTGTCACTGTGCCCAGCAGGGCTGTTTCTCAGAGCTCCCATGAGACGGGCATGCAGCCTACCTGTGTCCAGGGAGGTGCAGGACCTGGTTCCTCAGCCCAGCAGGTGCTATGCAGAAGATTGGACAGTTGGGGGATGGGTGGGCAGGAGAGTGATCTTTAAGGATATGATAGAACTCTGATTTTCTAAAATTCTTATTTTAAAATTATACTGGTAAATTTATTTAATCAAAATCATCTCTCATTCTTTAGCAATCTACAGACTCCACACATATCCGTAATCAATGCACACAAAACAGATTTTCACCACAAATAGGTGTACGTCTCTTTTGTTGCTCCAAATGTAGCCGCATGGTAGTTCAGATTCCCACCCTGCTTTCTGAGCTGCCTTTAGTTGTTTCCCAAATATGTGGAGCCTCAGAGCCTAGCATTCAAGGATTAGGATTGTGACCCTCGTCCCTCTCCCTCTAAGTCAAAAGCAGTTTGCTCCTTCTGCCAGCCACTCTGAAGTTAGTTGCCAGGACCTCACATTCTTGGGTACATGACAGATTCTGCCCTGAGCAGAGAGTCCTGCCCTTGGAGAGATGCACATCCTGGGAATTTATTTTTGCTTCTTCTCAGGCCCAGGTCAGCCTTCCTACCCTTTCTTAAATAAGTGTCCTTTTAGACTAAAAGACAGGAACCGCATTTCCATTCCTGGCCTGAATGCGCGGACACACAGTCCATCTTCCTGCATCACATTTCCTGAGCCTGCTGCTCGTGCCTGCTGCTCGCGCCTGCTCCAGCTATCACACAGCAGAAGCCACATTGGTACAATCAGATTCTAAGGGCCCTCGCTCTCCCACACCTGAGCTTACTATGCTTCTAGAAGGCAGTGTGTGGGACCGGGAGCCTCTGTGCACACCTGCCCACATGATGGAGGCAGAGAGGACAAAAAGCACATGCAGAATGGGACAAAGTTGGCTGGAGAGCCCTGACATGGCTAGCCATCTAGCCAGTGATGAAATGAAGGAGGATTTCCTGGTTACTGGGGCAGGAGAGTCATTAGGAGGCAGTAAGCAGGAGCCAGCTTCCTCTCGCTCATCTGTTACAGATTCGTGTCTGGGATGGGGGCAAATGGGAGGTTAATCTGGTTTGGGTTTAATGGGAGAAGCCAAGACATTATAGAGCATGTGCTTCTTCATTCGAAATGTTAGTCTTCTCTAACTGAATTACTAAAGCCCCACATAATTGCATTTTGCAAATGGATGAGTAAAGTAAAGTCTGCAGCTCTGCTCTTCTCCATCTGAGATGGTTTTCCACTGCTGTAACCAGCCCAGCTAAATAGCAAGCAGCAGCAGGAGTGAAGCTGTACCCCAGCAAATAGCTATTTTTCCAAGCACCAGGACTGCTTGACGGGCAAATCAGACTCCTTTGAGCCATAGCCCAGAATTCTGACTTAGTGCAGGGGGTGGAGGGTGGGCTAGTGGTGCTCCAAGAGGGCCATACCCAGGTTTCTAACGATGGAGTGGAGGTTTCAGCCACCGTAAGCCAGCCAGAGCTTGATAGTTCTGTTTCTCATTTTGCAATCTACAGTGCATAAAGTCATCCTTTGTTTCCCGTGGGCCAACTTGTCTGAGTCTGCTCAAATGCCTGAAGAAAGCTCTGAGGTCTTCTCAGGCTGGAGATCCTTACTGGCTGCTTCATGGCTTCATGATTGCCCAAAGAAGGAACCAGGACCCACAGGAAAAGGAGTCATGGAGATTAGTACTATGTCCTCAAAGAGGATGGCCCAGGGAAGACAGTATCCCCTCCTCACAGGGGGAACATTCTTTTAAAAATACAAGGAGGCATAATGCCTGAATTGCTGAAGATGAAGGATGATTATGTCCAACTTTTGGCTCATGCTCTTTTTTATTTCCTACCAAACGTACTGGTCATTCCTCTAATTCTATATTGGTTTCCAAGTTAGAAGATCAGTATTTCACTAATGGAGGCTGTGGCAGATATAGCATGCCCTTACATCATCCATAATATGTTGGATGTCAGATTCTATCACCACTAAATCAAAAACATGTCCCACAAACTAGCAAAGCATACAGGCTAGCCACAGGCATACTATCGCATTACCACTCGGGGTGTGCTGTACCTCCAGGGACCTTCCTCTGATTGAGCCCTTCCTTCTGTGTTTCTCTTTTTTGAACCCTCCCATGGTAAGTTATATAGGAGCCCATAAATTAAAAACATGCCAAGGACCAATAAAAGGTGTTTTACTGTACTAAACTGTGTAACAGACCTCTAGAAAACACGTAAGCACTTGTTTCTAAACATACTTGCTATCTATCTATTTAACTTATATCTGTAATGGAGCAAAAAGAAAGGACATTTCCTTTTCCTTTTTTAAAAATAGTGATTTATTTTTCCAGCAGATGAAAGGCTTTGGACAAAGTTCATGAAAACCTCATGTAAAGGGAATTGTACAGTTAAATACTGTTATAAAGAGCCTTTCTGAGTGGATTTATAACTCTGAACCTCTAGTAAAATATATTTTATCAAGAATGTCAAACAAGTACAAATGAATCACTGCATACCAGTCTACTTTTACATTGTCCTGAGTAGTGTTGTAGGCTCTATGTTGGGTTTTTTTCCCAGTAATTTTCCTTCTTTAAGGATTGAAAATCTCATTCTAGGTTTTTTGTTTTTTTTTTTTTTGGCGGGACCGGGGTTCAAACTAATGACCTTGCACTTGCCAGGCAGGCACTTGTGCCACAGAGCTATCTCCCCAGCCCCGAAAATCTCATTCTAAAAGAGAGAAGATAGGCAGATTTTTCCATGAAATTATATTATCCAGAATAGGAATCTACCCATTTTAAATAAAAAATACCTCCATGTACCAGTGAGTACTTACAGAGAGCCCTTCTTCTCTCTAGACCACAGAAGTAATAAAACCAATAAATATGATAGTCAGGACAGGTAGGAGGAAGGCAGGTAGATGAATCAAGAAGTATCAAAGTAAAAGGTCCAAGCCTCGCTGAAGACTTGAGATTAAACTCCTGAAGCCAGGGAATCAGAAGCCCTTCCCAGGAGCAGCTCTGAATCACCTGGATAGGAGAGAAATCTGAAGCATACTCTAGGGCCATCCATGTTCATGCTCCAGACTCCGGTGCAGTGGTGTAGGCCCATCTCCCAGCCTCCACCAGGTCCCCACAGGAGGATGCTGGGATGTTACTGATCTTTCCTGGGTAGAAACAGCAGAGAGCACAGCGGCATGTCTCATAGAGTGTCACTTTTGGAATAAGACAGATCTAGGCAGCCCTGCTAGCTCTGCTATTTACTCAACCTTTAAACTTTATGAGCCTCTGTTTCCTCATATCTTAACTTGAGCCTAAACTGTCTACTTCACAAGCTTACTCAGAGGACCGAGTGGCCAGTAATATGGAGCATAGTCATTTTTTGTTCCTTCATTTAGCAGGTATAGTATACTCCTGCCTGCCACTGGAAAATAAATAGACCATCTCATAGAGAAGACCCCTTCCTTTCCCTTTTGCACATTGCTTTAGAAATTGACTCCTGTAAAGAGAAAAGATGGGAGTGGAGAGAAAGATGGGATGTTCCAGTGGCCAGGCTAGGGCTCTGAGAGGTGGCAGGGACACCCATGTCTGGTTACAGACTTGTTTGTAACTCCAGAGACTGCTACCTCACTAGCATGTCATGCCTCTACCTTGGTACCAGGCTCGGGGTGGCCATCAATTCTCCTTGACTTTCGGTGCCACTAAGTGTTTTCTTCCCATTGAAGGGTACCTCTTTTGTCAAGCAGCAAGGATATTGCTGACAAGAACTCCCTAGTTCTCTGGGTAATCAGTATCTGTAACTCTCCTCAGGTTGAAGACATCACCACCAGTCATGAGGCTGTGCTCCTGGAGATGGAGAATAACCACACAGTTGCCATCGCAATCCTGCAGGATGACCATGACCACAAAGTGCAAGGTAGCTACCAGCCTGGTGTGCTGCGGGCAGAAGCAGCCACACAAGCCAAATGCTCCTCTCCCTTGTTTCCTTCCTTGTGCATCTTTTCTGTTTGTTTCTATGGAAAGAATAAATAGAAATTAAGAATTCAGTTAGGATTGGGGATTAAACACTTGTGTAGATGCATTAGGCCCGAGGTTCAAACTGAAGAACAGAGGACGAAAAAAACACAAGATTCAGGTAACTACAGTGTTTTTCTCTGCTCCAAAGCAGTTATTATCATTCTTGCCCGAACACTGGAAGCCCTTGAGAAGCTATACTGACCTCGGTTACACACCCAGGATTCTTATGCTGTTGATCTGGGCTGTACCAAGGGCATCCTGACTTGTTATAACTCCTTGGATGATTTTATGGACCTAAACATGAGGGCCACCACCCTTCTAAAGTAGGCACAGACACTTTGTGTTTTATCTTGTATTATAGCCTTAAAAAGTTAAACAGAAAGTGTAGAAACTCCAGCTTTGGTGCTCTTCTCTTATCTGTAATGTTTTCTGGGCTCTAGCAGCATCAACAGGGCTTGCATTTCTTGGCCACGTTTATTGTGGATAGACATTGAGTCTCTAGATCTTTCTTTCCACATTTTTGTAACTGAATTACCCTTGTGCTATGGATTTGGCATGGTTTACTTCCCTGGGGCTCATCTGCTTCCCAGCATGTGAGTATGAGATGCAAAAGGACTTCTAAGAGGTGGGGCCTGGTCAGACACCCTAGGGTCGTGGTGGAGATGGCCCTAGAACGCATTACCTTAGAATGCATGGTGGAATGCTCGACCTCAGTCTGTCTGGCTTCCTGTTTGGTGATTTGGTGGTTTCTTTTTTGTATGTAGGCAGTGATAATCAACTTTCTAGCACAAGAGCAAAATATTTGCAGCAAGCAACTTCTAAGGAGCAGAGGTTTTCTTGGGCTCACAGCTTTGGGAGTTCTGGTCCCTGATCAGCAAGCCTCACTGTGCAAAGACTGGGGCATGAGTATGTGACCAAGAAAGCCTCTTACCTCCTGGCCAGGAAGTCAAAGAGAGCAAGGAGAGGGCCAGCGTCCCTACTCAGTGACCTAAAAGTCCCCATGTGGCCCTGCCTCTTCAAAGTCCCACCATGTCTCAGTGACACTGCATGAGGGGGATCACAGCTTTAGCCTCTGAGCTTCTGAGGGCCATTGCAGATCCAAAGTGGAGCTGCTCCCACATGAGCAGAGCTGAGCTAATGTGAGTGCCATGCCTGTGAAACTCCAAACTGTGTGCTAAATATGCCTCTTTGCTTTATAAATTTAGCCTCCCTCAGGTGTTTCCTCATAGGAACACCACAAACTAATACACTTCAGGTACATAAAATTTTTTGTAACTCTATAGCAGCAATGATACCAAGTTGTACTAAGATTTTCCTCTGTGGAGTGGGATGCTTTTTACTCTTTAACATGCACATATTAATATGTGCCATTTATGTTTTAAATAACATATACTGTACTCCCTGTACTCTCTCCTCCATCAGCTGGTTGTTAAAGAATATATTTTTAAAATGGTAAGATTTAGCAATGAATTAACCAATTTTTTTAAATCTGAAAATTAACATCAGGTATTATTATTATTATTGTTGTTATTTTAAAACTATTCTTTACAAAAAAACAAAATCCACTGTGCAGTGACGAGTGCCCATGGTGTCTGTTATCATGTCCCTCAAGCACCAGTCCCATCACCTCTGGGAGCTGTTAGGAAGGTTCAAGCCCTGGGTAGAGGCAAGAGAGAATCATTTCCTGAGAGTGAGGTAAACGTATTATCTGCATCCTTGCATTATTGGTCCCCACTCTTAGCTACACATTGGAACTATGGAGAGAATTAGGAGGAAAGTAAGACTAGAAAAGAAGTGTGATCCCACTTGAGTTTCCAGCTTAACTACACTAGGGTGGAGCCCAGGCATCAGAAGTTTTAAAAATTCCCCAGGAGATTCTAACATGTAGAAAAACTTAGGAGCTGTTGTTTTAGAGCACAGTAGTAAGATAGAAGGGAGTGTCATGACCTCGAAGTAAACATGTACATCATGAGGACACAGATGTTGTATAGTAAGCAGTGCCTTATATCATCTTCAGGCTAAACGTTGGCTTTTGTTTTCCCCTGCATTAATGACGTCATTGGAAAATGCTTCTTATTATAGTATAGGAACTTGATCTCATGAAAAGAAATACAAATGGTTTAATAAGCCATGGCATTGCTGTTTGTTTCTGAGTTTTCACATTAAAAGACATGGTAGATTTTTTTCTGATGAATGAAATATCACTTAGGCAACACATACAGAGTCTTTGAATTATATATAGTGTCAAGGCAATGTGGTTATATGTGGTAAGAGCTAAAAAAAATTCATTACCATGGTCAGAATGGTGCTGTCAGTGTCTATTAAAATTAATCATGCAGACAGAGGCAGGTAGAACAGAAGCCACTTGATTTTATGTCAATAAAATCAACATCGACTTTTTTTCCACATGTAAATTTCAGCTGTGACAATGAGATTTTTCAGCAACTTTTCCACCATTAGCTAAAAGATTTGGGTCAGTGAAAACCACAAAGTTTTTCCTAATTGCATCTTATGCCAGACAAAAGTGATACTTGTTAGGGCTCAAACACTGTCCTATTCTCAGTGTGATCTCAGCTGATTAATGAGACCTCTACTCTGTCTAGTTATAACATGAAAATAAAATGTTTGCATAGCCGGGATGAGATGGGCTTCACTAAGCTAATATGACTCCTCTCAACTGGGAGAAGACAGAATGCATTTGCTTAATAACTGCTACATGACATGTCTTTCTGCCTAATTTTCAAATTATTGCTGTGGTGACACTTCACACAACAATATTGTCCCAAACCCTCCGAGAGGAAACAGTCCAATTAGTCCTTCCTTCTGTCTGAGTGTTTTCACACACCACATTTTTGCTTCAGCAAATCCTAGCAAGCTGTAGTGCTCAGAGTGTGGTCCACAGGCCACCAACGTGTCCTTGTAGACACAGCACTGGTCCCATCTGCCCCACCCATTATCTAGTAAGGAGGTGGCTTGTCCCACACCCACTCTCCTCGGTCGGGTCTTTCATCAGTCCCAGATGACTGCTTCACACTGGGGAGACAAGTTTCTGGGAGGGAAAGCATGAGCATTGGACATCAGTTAATTGTTTTTGCTTTTAGGAAAAATAGGAGAAGTAATGGGTGCTGTGAGCAAAGGACCTAAGTAAAGGAGAAGAGGATGAAGAATTTTAAGTGTATGGACGAGCATGTGTATAGAAGCGTGTGTATGCGTGTGCACATGTATGCCCATGCATTCTGTTGGCCTCCCTCCTAAATCTTTTTCATCTTCTCCTTTTTCTCTTCCCTTCCTAAGTCCCTTTTTCTTTCTTACTCTCTTCTAAGTCACAACCTGGCCATCAGATATCATTGCAAGCTGTCTGAGGAATCTCTTCAGCTTTGAGTCTGCTATTGCCCAGGTCATTTATTTATCTAACGTCCCTAATTTGATTCTGCCAAAAGAGGCTTGCTTTATGCTTTTCAGAAGACCAACCTAACCCTCTGATGTCTTCTCTGCAGAACTGGTATCCACCCATGAACTTGAAAAGAAAGAACTGGAGGAAAGTTTTGAAAAGCTGCGACTATCATTACAGGTTAGCTTTTCTTTAGTTTTCTTAAGGAACATCTTTAAGCCTGCTCATAAATGTTTACCCAGAACCCACTGTATACTGGATCCTGAACAAACACTGATATACAAAGGCAAATGAGACGTATTCTTGGTCCTTTAGGAACTGGCCCGCTACTCAGAGAGCTGTGCCACAGATAGCAGCGGGCAGCAACGAAAGGCACCCAAGCCAATCAGGGATCAAATGAAGAATCGGCTGTTGCACTAAAAAGGCTTGGGGCTGAGGGGGCTTACTTAGCATGCAATGCCATTAGAGACATCCACACAGTCACTGAGCTGTGTTTGTGGAAAGGGGAGGATGTGGGGCTGAGGAGGGTCTAGCAGGGAAATGGTTCAAGGAAAGTTGTGAAGTTGGAATGTTTGTACCTCACTTGAGAGACATTAGAAGTGGATGAGATTAAAAAAAACAAAAACAAAAAAAAACCAAAAACTTGTTGCCGCTCACTGCCACAGAGGGAAAACATTGGTTCAGATGCTAGAAGAGCTACCCTGCTTCCCACTGGTCTCTTAAAAGGAGGATGCAAGGTCTCCCAGGTTTCTTATTCTCCAGAAACCCAGCCCATCTATTCTGAGAGAAGCCTTTGACCATCCCCAGCCCTAGGGAGGAACCACCTAGAAGCAAGGGTGAGGTGGGTGGCCCAGTTTCATTTCCAAGTACAGAAGTTCTCATCATATCTGGATTGTTTATTAAATATGAAGGATAGTTTTATTTGGAAGTTGTGCAAGATAACGCCCATAACCACAGAATAGTGTAAGGAATCTCGCACTTTGATGATGGTTCACTCCCCTGGCAGCATCTATCACACAGGCTGCTCTGCCAGAAAAGAATCTGGAATCATGGAGCTATGCTGTATCCCAGCCATCAAGTGCACTATTCATAAATATTAGGGGTTGAGAGGGTAGCTCAGTGGCAGGGAGCCATGAGGCCCCGGACTCAATCCCAAGAAAGGAAAGAAAAAAAAAAGTTTCATCACTGATTCCTCTTGTGCATTAGTGATGATGAATTCTGCATATTCTAATTGCAACACGCCACCCAGCAGAATCCAGTAGGGCTGGAGACAGTCGCACGAGGCAGCGTGGACTCAGTCAGGTCCCCTTCTGTGGACTATGAGCAGCTTTAAAAAATAGCTAGTTTGGGTACACAGCGATTAGAGCTTGGAGTTCAAGTCCTTGCTGTGCCTGCTCTTTCTAACGCTGAGATCTTGGACAGTTACACGGTCTGCATAAACTAGTGCACCCACACTTGGAATGGGATGGCAACAGTACTCTTTAGAAAGAAGGTATCCAAAGCAAAGAGCACTCAGGTGGGGTGGTACATGAATGCCATCCCAGCTCCTTGGGAGATGGAGGCAGAAAGATGACAAGTTTGGGGCTAGCCCAGCAACTTCATGAGATTATCTCAAATTTAAAAAGAAGGACTGAGGCTTTAGCTAAATGGTAGGGCACCCCTGGGTACAATCCCCAGTACCAAAGAAAGAGAAGGGGAGTGAAGGAGAAGGGAGGAGAAGAAAGGGAGGGGAGGGGAGGGAGGAGGAGGGGGAAGGAAGGGAAAAAGCAAAGCAAGGCAAGAAGAAAGAAAGCAAACAGCTAAAGAAAAGGATAGTATAGGGTTGGCTGTGGAAAGTGCTAATAAGTCTCAGTGGTGGCTATTGCTATTATAATAGCTACAGGCATTGGTATATTTATGATTATCATTATCATACTGCCATTTGTTGATTTCTGAGCGATCTAGACCCAGTCTGGCCACCAGCTGGGTCTTTGTGCCCCTTAGCCTAACATAAAGTAGCCATTCAAGTTGAAAAACAATCTGTGCAGCAGCACAATTCTGTCCCTGAGGGTTTGTTTTGAATAATGGCAAACTAGGCAAGAAAATCCCAACTTGCTGTTTGAGACCTATTCTGGGTAGTAGCTGCCTGATGAGGTTTTCATTGCTTTGCTTTTTCACTGGTGGAGAGGGGGTTTTGAAGACACATTTCCTTGGATTCTCAGGAAGCGTGGTGTGGGAGCCAGGTAGCAACACAGGCAGTTTTACAGCCACGTTGTGGAAGGTAGCTGCAGAGTGCTGTGGACCTGAGCCTGTCCATTGGGGCTGCCCTGGGCCATGATTTCTAGACTCTTGTGCATACAAATTTCCTCTGACAGTTCTATTGCTCTGATAGTCCATCATTTGCATTGAATGGCACTGTGGGGACTTTTAGTTCTTAAAAATGAATGGAAGTAACTGGGAGAAAAAGGCAAAGAAAATTAGGGAAAGAAGCCTTCCCTGGGAGGTTTGCAAACCAGGATCCTCTGCCATGATGCATGAAGAAAGTGGCAGTTGTCCTGCAGGGGCCATAGCGATGCTGTTCAGAGTCATGCAACTGACAGTGGCCTGCTGCTGCCCTAGGATAGGGCCAGGCCAGTTCTCCTCCCAGAACGTTCCACAGGACCCAGTCCCTGTGTTTTAGCATTACAGACATGGAGTGGTACTTGAGGGGAGGACTTTGGATACCCAGGTTGGGGAGGCACAGACTGAGGCTCTCCTCAGGCATCAAGACAAAGCCACTGCCCAGTGTCCTCCATTCACTGTGGTAGTGAGAGCCGTGACTGAGGTGGGGAGGAGATGAGTCAGTGTTGTTGCAGTGGGGAAGGGGTTCGACATGTCCTCAGGAGGGACCTTCTGTCCATCAACATATATAAAGAGCTGCTCCACTGTGAAGTATGCTGGGATCAGGGGTATCCATCTAGTGGGGAGGGTCTAGTTCTAAACAGGAAAGACTGGGGGGCTCAGGTCTTGTGGTAGCTCCTATCAGGCATGTGCTAACCAGCTCTGAGGCCAGAGGAAAGCAGACCAGGGACCAGGAATGACATGGGGCCAGTGGAAGAAGGCACCACTACCAGGGATACGAGGTGTGTGAACCCAGAATAGCCTTGTCACTGTGGCAAAGATCACATGCATGTGTCCCTCAGGGCACCTGGGCGATTGCACGTAGCAGAAGAACAGGTTCCTGTTTGCACTGTAGAAAGAGCCTGACTTTCCTGAAGCAAAAGAGCTGTCATGCCCCACTGGGAAGGAGGCCAGGAAGGAGCCAGTGAAGAGGCTCTTACCCAGACAGGAGAGCAGGGGTGGGAGGGAGAGGCGTGGATTCCAGGGACAATCAGCAGGCAGATTGGCAGGACTGGTCAGTGACGTTTCTTTGGGTGCCAGTGATAAGAGGGGTCTCAGAGAAAGAAATCCAGGCTTTCGTGAAGACTTCAGGTTTAAGCTTTGTAACAGAGCAATTTTTATGGTAGAAGAAATGTCGTCCATGTAAAGTCAGGACTGGCTACCCCGTGAGTGTGTATTAGTTACTCTTCTCTTGTTGCTGGGACAAATACCTGACACTCAAGCTTAAGGAAGGAAAGGTTTATTTAACTCAGAGTTACTGGAGGTTTCATAGTTTAAAGCATCCTGAATTACATAGCAAGACCTTGAGACACTGCCATCCCACGCTACAGGGTCTGGAAGAAAGGCTGGGATGCTGCTGTGTCAAGGATGATCTGCTCCATACCTTCAAGAAAGGCCACCAGGCCTGGGGATGCAGGGAGGCAAATGCCTTCAGTTTAACCAGTTATGCCTCTCTGGCCCCACCCCTCAAGCACTGCCCCCTTCTGGTCCTCTGGCCCCACCCCTCGCATCAGTGGAGCCTCTCTGGCTCCTCACCTCAAGCCCCGCCCTGGTTCTCTTGCCCCACCCCTCGAGCCACAGGCTGCTCCTCAAGTGGCGAACACCTCATGATTTACATGAGGCTTTGGGGGGACAACTAGATATAAATCATAACCGAGTGCCTCTACAGGCTGCATCTAGACCAGCAGACGTTACATGTCCTCTGTTCATAAGCCTGAGAATCCATCTTAAGTTTTTTGTCTGTTCTGGTCAAATCAGCAAGAAGGGCCCGCAGTGATGGCCATCATGTGGACACAGGGCTCCCCCTGGATCCTCTTAGCTGAGCCTCAGGTGAAACCCTCTGAGGAGCTCCAGAGTGAGGTGGCAGGTCCTACTGTCATAGTGTCCTTCCCTAGTGGCCCACTTTGGCCACTTTGTGTCATTCCTTGCAGGACCAGGTGGACACGCTGACCTTCCAGAGCCAGTCTCTGAGGGACCGAGCTCGGCGCTTTGAGGAGGCTTTGAGGAAAAACACCGAAGAGCAACTCGAGGTAACCACAGCTTTCGGGGCTCCTTGCATCTCAGTGTTCTCTTCCTCAGTGCTGCCCATGTACAGGTCATTTATGCTAACCTTCCATAAAGTGACAGCTGGCCACAACCTCCCCAGGGGCCTAGAATAGTGCCTCTTAGCACCTCTCTCCTGAGCCAGACCACTACCATAGATTTCTCCACCAGCCTATTCTTGTACCAGATCCCACCCTGCTCCCACAAGGGTTCCTGGGGTCCCGTGACATGCAGTGTAGAAGTTTGTCATCCTGGCCAGGGGGCCCCTCAGTACTATTTTCCCAACTGCTTTAGGATGGTACAGGGCAGGAAAGCAGGGAGAACTTTTCAAGAAAAACTTGGAAAACTCTTTCCCTTTAATATAGTACTGCCAGGTAAAATACACAAAATCCCATTACATTTGAATGACAGAAAGACAAAGATTTGAATAAAAGTATCTCCTACTGAAATACTTTCATTAAAATAAATTTTAATGTTTATCTGATATCAAAATCTAACATATATCCTGTGTTTTGGTGACTTACATCCATCAACACTAGTAAGATGACTTTTTCTTCAGAGACTTTCTACTTTTTAAGCCAATTTTCTCTTTCCATATGCATGGGAACAGGGCCTCCCTGTGAGTGCAGGTGGCACCCATGAGACCCCAGCTTCCTGCTACATCACAGCACCTGAGGGAATGGTTGAAGCTAGTGCTGAGGTTCCTCTCTTGAACCCCTGAGTTCCCTTCTGGAGACGGGTTGGCAGCATCCGGCAGTGCCCACTTTCAGACTCTCCAGTGCACTATGGTCAAGTCTTATTCCCATCTTCTCATCCTTGAGTTGGGTTTGTAAGGGGCTTCAGTCATAAGCTACCAGGGTACCCTAGCAAGGCTGTTGTGAGCATCCTGTATCTCACTGGTGCTGGAGCTGTCCACTAGGTAGCTGGTGCAGAAGGCCAGGTTCAGCATTCTCAGCTCTGGACCACCCTTGGTTTTTCTGGGACCCCTCCGCCCAATAGTTGGTTACTCTTTGCCCCTCCAGGTAGCCCTGGCTCCTTATCAGCACTTGGAGGAAGACATGAAAAGTTTGAAGCAGGTTTTAGAGATGAAGAATCAGCAAATACACCAGCAGGAAAAGAAGATTATGGAGCTGGAAAAGCTGGTGAGTAGGTCTGCTTGCCAGGAAAGCAGCCACTGTGGTTTTCCTATTGTTGTCACTGATGTCATCACTGTTGGCAGTGACCAGGGAGCCATGCCTCTTCCCTGACTTTCACTCATACAGAAGCAGAAAATTCCGTGGCTGAACCTCAAGGTCTCCCTCAGGAGGGGCGTGTCCTACTGAGGAACCTCAGCTGTGGCCTCCTTTTGTCCAGCTCTCAGTGCCTCCCTTGACTGCCTGCCTTGTCTTTCTCCACTTTGGTTTCTGCAGAAAGGGCTGACCTCCCCATCCCTGAGGGGATGTGTGATGAGCCAGAGCGCATCATTCCTGTGTGCTCTGCCCTGTGCAAAGCTGTTTTTCTCTTCAGCAGCTCATGGGGCAGTCGGCATATCTGTGTAGTCATGAACCATTTCACAGATACAATGTGGAGACCTGCAGAGGCAGACAGGTATTTCACCCCTACCTGCTAAGTGGCCAAGTGTTCCAAATCCTGCCATGGCAGAAGGGGCAGGAGAATTCTCTGAGACCTCATACAGGTACTCATTCCAGTCATGGGAATCCAGTCACTTCCTATCCACACTTCTTTATGCCATCACCTGGGGGTGAGATTTCAACATACTCCTTTTGGAGAGACACAAACTTGCAGTTCACAACTGAGTCCTTGTTCTCACCAAGCCCTCACCTCAGCCAACTAACAGCAAGGGATCCAGCAGAGAAACAGCACCCCACATCCTTCTCCCTCCGCTGAAGCTCAAGGCCTGGGTTCAGTCTAGGGAATGGTGTCCATAGTGAGGATCAGAGAAGCCTGCCTTAATGGGGTGCGGGCCTTTCTTCACTGCAAGGCAACCAATGGTCAGGATTGATTTTTTTTTTCTTATGAGTGCTATTTTTAAAGTATACACTTTCTGTTATAAAGGAAGTTACACAATTGTAGAAAATTATGAAATGAAGTAAACAAAACCAAGAAAATTAGAACATATTCTTACCATTAACCCTTCTCGGAGCAGCTTCTTGCGCGCGCGCACGCGCGCACACACACACACACACACACACACACACACACACACACGGTTACTGCACCATATAATAGTTCTGTAGTCTTTCTTGCAGTTAACAAGCCTCTAACTCACCCTCTCAGGTCTCACTTTTAAAGGACTCCATTTGGCCTTGGAATCTCCTTTGCAGCTGGTTTTTGAAGCCAGAAGCTGATCCAGGAGCACCTGTCACCTTTGGTTCTCAAAGCCCTCTCTGCTTAGTACTATCTCCACCTGCAGGCATCTCTAGCTGCAGGAATGCTTGTCAGGTAGCAGACAGACTGCAGTGTGTCTGTTATCAGCATCCTGGGTTATGTGGGCATTTCAGTTACTCTTCTCTCATCGCTGGGACAAATACCCAACACCCAAAATGAAGGAAGGAAAGGTTTATTTAGCTCACAGTTATCGGTGGTTTCAGTCCATACTCAGCTGGCTCCAAGGCAGACTGGCACATGGCAGGGGGCAGCAGTTCATTGTGGTGGCAAAGAGCAAAAGCAGAATGGGGGAGTAGCAGCAACATTTGCTGCAGAGAGCAAGTCTGTCTCTCTTAAGTTGCATTCAGGCTATCCGCCCTAGGCTAGGGGAAGAACTCACACCCAGAATCCCAGCATCACTAAGACCCATAATCTCAGTGGCTCATGAGTTAATCACAAACTCTAGAAGTTCCCACCCCATGACTGCATGAGGCTTTGGAGGGACAACTAGATACAAACCATAATGTTGGGCCACCTGACATGTGCCAGCAGCCCCACCTTCCAAGCACCTGCCAGAGCCCACAGGGAACACACAGAAGAACCTGTCCCCTCCTGACGGGGCCTACAATCTGCTTAGTGTAGGGACTTATCCTTCTCCTTGTGGACAGACAATGTGCAGTGGGCCAGGCTATTTTTAGCTGTATTTCAGTTTTATCACAGGTGTGCATGACTTCCCATCCCTGCCTTTCCAGGCAAGTGAAACTCCTTGCTTGTTTCCCATTTCCTGGGAGCAAAGATGAGAGGCAGGTGGAGCCCCTTACTAAAGACCAGGGACAGAGACCAGCCCTGAGGCTACAGTTCCCAACCCCTAACCAAGGGTAAGTGGCAGATTTTTAAAAAATATTAGCTGTGTGAACAGTGAATGTCACAGTCTTTCAAAAAAATAATTTATTTCTAAATTTATCTTAGACTGGAACTGCACTTCAGCTAGGTCTCAGACCCTAGGGACATTGATAAGAAAATGGCATAAACTGTAGGAGAAATTTATGTTCTAACAACCATAGGATGATGGAATTTTCTCATCATGTGCCAAGCTGATCTTTGGCTTTGTGTTCCTGGCTGCCCATGGGATCAAAAGGAAAAAGTGTGCCCACGTTATCCATTTATCTAGGCCTTGTTTATCCAGGAGACTAAGAACAGGACACTGTGTACCTGCCTGGTCAGAGTCATGGTGCAATCTGGTTGACCCTTTGGGAAGAGCCATAAGACCCCCAGGTCACACTCGATCCTGATGCTACCCATGGCTTATCTCTGAAATTTATGGACTTAATGCGCAACATTTACATACAAACTCAATACAAACATATCCACACAACAAATAATATAAACTATATATCTAAAATGTGCATAGCCATGCTTGCTTTTACTACCTATAGTACATGTTGGAGTTTTCTATTCTGTTTTATTTTCTTTAAAAAAGAAATATCAATCACATCCCTCCAACCTGATTTTACAACCCAAGTGCACTGCAAACTGCAGTTTGCAAAATTCTCTGCTTGATAATCCTGCAAAGTGCAAAAGCTGAGCTTGCTGTGGCCTTGCTGACAACCTCTGCATTCCTTCTCCTTCACAGGCTGAAAAAAATGTTATCTTGGAAGAAAAGATCCAAGTCCTCCAGCAGCAAAATGAAGACCTCAAAGCAAGGATTGACCAAAACACAGTTGTCACCCGGTAGGTGAGCATGGCCTCTGGGCTTACGGAATGGGTCACCCTGGAGGTGGCCTTGCCCTTGAGCTTTCTCTTGTTCTTGGTCCACTTTGCCTCACGCTGAACTCTCAGGCTTCCCAACACAGTCCTTTGGTTTCTCCCGTGGCCAGAAGCACAGATGCATGCACAGATGTGACCACCCAGGGTATGCGTGAGGACTGAGTACAGTTAGCCAAGAAGCCAGGAGAGACCTCCGATAGCACTCGGGCGTGAGGATTTGTTTCCAGAAGAGATTAGAGGAGCACTGATGGGATGGTCCCAGACACAATTAGGTGACACCCCTAGCCTGCCTGAAACCTGCCGTTTGCATCTTGCCCTGCCTGCAGGATCTGCTCTGAGGTGGCCTGATTCTGAAGGAGAGTATGAACTCTTCCCTGCTATAGCTCAGAGCTAGATGGAAATGGTGCCCATTTCCATGCCAGTGAGAGTTCTCACATCCACAAGGGGTGAGGCCCCCAAGCTTGTGCACTGGCCTTCTCTCCTGGGCTGAACTTCTGAGTACATCTGTAGTGCATGTCTTATGTGATCCTGTCACATACATACACACATATGCACACACACAGAGGCAAGACATGCTCATGTGTATATATTCACCTACACACACACACATACACACACCATAGGCATGCATGCACTCATGCATACCTACATTCACATGTTTACAACCACCCATACCTACTTTCATGTGCCTCCATACTTTCAGGTTTATACACATACACACACACACACACACACATGCACACATGCTTTTGCACACACATATATAGAACCATTACCTCTATAGTGAGCTGGTGTTGACGTTTTGTTCCCACCTCAGGGGCACATAGGTTGGGGCAGCAGGTCCTATCATCCCTGCCCCATGGGTCACTAGGTCCTGGGACAAGGTGATAGGCTCACTAGCCTCACTATAGACTCAGCCCAAGGGTAGAAGAAAGTGTCTGAGTAGCACTTGGCCCTGGGACTGTTCAAGGCACTCTCATCAGTTCTGGCTTTTTCCCAGAGAGCTTCCTTTTCTGGGCCTCAGTCTGTGCAGCTGTAAAATCAGTATGTACTTATTCTGGTCAGTTTCTTGAAGGTGCTGTTATCTCAAAAATATACAACAAGGAGGAACCAGGGAGATAACTCGGTGGCACAAGTGCCTGCTGGACAAGTGCAAGGGTGCAAGGTCATGAGTTTGAACCCTGGTTCTGAAATATATATATATATATATATATATATATATATATATCTGAAATATATATATATATATATATATATATATATATATATATATATATATATCTGAAATATATATATATCTGAAATATATATATATATATATATATATATATATATATATATAAAACAAGGGCCTTGGAGAGAGTTTGGTGGTCTAAGTGCCTGCCTGGCAAGCGCAAGGACCCGGGTTTGATCCCTGGTACCATATGCAAGTGCCAGCCCCACACATAAAGTCAGCCACCAGGCATGGCAGTGCATGTCTATAAGGGCTAAGAAGGCAGAGACAGGAGGATCACTATGAGTCTGAGCTGTGTAGTGAGACCCGGTACCAAATAAGTAAAAGAATATATATAACTCAGACTTTATGACAGAAAACAAAAAAAGCACTGATTGGTGTTTCATTGATCCTTTATCAGTAAACATTAACCATGCATTTGTTATGTGCCAGGTACCATGTTGACTGCTAGAAAGTCAACATATAGAGCCTCTGACCCATCCTCAAAGCTCTGGCAGGTGGCCAGATGCATAGAGCAGATTCTATGCTGGGACAAACACCTGCTGTCATGGAGGCATGTTCTGGGTGGAAGGTCAGCAGAAGGCATCCTCAGCTGCCTGGTGGTCACCACCAACCTGTGTCATAGCACACTGCCAACACCATGAGGCTCCTGGCCCCCTGCGCCTGCTGTGACACCCCCACACTGCTGCCCATGTCCCCCCTTTTCTCTCTGGCCTCTAGTCTTTGCTTTGCCACTGGACAGCCTGTAACCTGGCAGAGGACCTATGAGATGATTTGGTGTGTGGAGACAGGCTCTGGCAGTGGACTCTAAGCAGTTCTGAGATGATGACGCTGGTCCTTGGGGCAGACTGGTCCTGTTCTGCCTACAGGCAGTGGCTACCTGCCTTACCATGCACCACCCTAGACGTGATCTTAAGTTAAATGTCATTAGCATGCCTGCTGTGTGACTGCTTATTATTCTTCCCCATACAGACAACTGTCGGAAGAAAATGCTAATCTCCAGGAATACGTGGAGAAAGAAACCCAGGAGAAGAAGAGATTGAGCAGAACCAACGAAGAGCTGCTTTGGAAGCTTCAAACGGGAGACCCAACGAGCCCTATCAAACTCTCCCCCACCTCCCCGGTTTACCGAGGCTCCTCCTCAGGGCCCTCCTCTCCAGCCAGAATCAGCACCACGCCCAGATGACGTCATTACGCAGCCTGCAGGAGCTCCGGCTTCTGTCCGCCCTGAGGAATGCTGACCAGGTGCCAGCAGGTGCTGGCCAATTGCCCTGCGCGCATGCTCAGTAGCTGCAGACTGCATCCCAGGCAGTATCCTCTTCTCGCCCCTATGTAGACGGACCCAGAACTGGCACTTAGGAAGATGTAAACAGTAGTCTGATGTGCAAAAATGTTTTACCATAGATAGAGCCAAAAGAAAGATAACTCCAATTGTTCTTGAATGATGAACTTTCACTGAAGAATTTCAGGTTAGTTACAAATAGCTCAGTTTTGAATATACATTGAATAATCATTGTGTACTGCACCAAGATGTGTATATATTTAGGTACACGTATATACACATGCAGTGGTTCTGAATTGCATTTTTTATAATGTGATGTGCTGACATATTTTAGTGAAGATCAGCAGTTTTCTAACTTGTGCCTAAGGATTATTGGGAAATGAAAATGCATTTCTATCTAGCTTCCCAGGAATATTTCTACCCAAAATAGAAAAAGGAAAAAAAAATTCAGATACAGAGAAGAAGCGCCTTTCAACCTGCCACCAAGTGGTACTCTGTTTAACACAAACACCAGCGACTTGTGAACGGTAACTGCCTTTGGAACAATCAGCTTCTTAGTACACATGACGTGAGGTCACTATCATTCCATTCGCAAGTTTTAATTAGGAATCCTGTCATGAGTGGATGAAGGATAGAAGTGGGAGACCTGAAGGAATTCAGTAGTTTTCCTGCTATTACTCATGATATAGCAACTCATTTGTAGTCACATAAACATAGTTATGCTTTTTTCCTAAATGGCATCTTGGAATCAGTCACTGATGTATTATTGCACCCTTGGGAAAAACATAGACAAGCATGACCTTTCAGAGTGAGGCTTTAGAGATGACCAAGACCACCATGCTCCCTCCTCCAAGAGGGGCACTGCTGATAGGGTACCTGTCTGACCAAGCACAGAGTTAGAAAGTGTCCTCCATTCCATTTGGTGTACTCTGATACAGTGCTGTACATGGTCAACTGTACATGGAATGTGACCCTCAGGCCCTATTTCCTAAGCGACTCCCCCTTCAATTCAGTTCTACAACTCAGCCCCACCACTGCATATTGAAATGGCTCAGGGGTTTTGGCAGGGACTTTTGGAAATCCAACCTTCCTGTCCTGGAGGACCTGTTCTGAAAGGTGCTGGGTCACCATTTGACCTCTCAGAAACTCAGTTGTACTTTCTGCAGGATGATTAGGGAGCACTGCATTTGTCAGTGGTCCCAGCTTAGCCCCAGAAGGTTCTCCCAAACAGAGGAGCCAATGGAACCCCAGCCAGCCGCCACAGGCTACTGGACTGGCCTTTGTCTCTGAAATCGTAGAATTAGAATGTGAAAGGTATTTCCGTAGTGCTGTGGAAGACTAGGAGCATGATACACAAAAGAGTAGTTTTAACAGTTAGTAGGGTGATGATAATGATGTCTTTGTTTCCTGTATATGACAAAGACCCCTGCACTTTTCTCCCTAAGATTCTGAACGGCATTGTCGTTAGAGCACAGGCCTGTCCTTGAGCATGTCCAAGGCAAAAGAACTATGGAACCTGGAAGAAAAAGCCCATGTAGGGGTTGGCTTGCCTAAAGTCACAAGTGTGGCAACACGGAAGCAGGTGTGGTCTGTGTACCTTGTGTGACTCCAGGTTGGGCTTCCTGGCCTCAGATCCACCTCAGTTCTAGCAGACCTCTAAGGGGCTTGCTCACTCTGGGGGCGTACAATTAGACACACATTGAAGAAACAGTTCTTTTCCTTTAGTGGCTCTGCATGACACTGTGATAATGAGTTGGACATTCTGTTAGAGTAGATCAGGCCACATCAAATAAATACATCATAATTTATTCTTCTAGCAGGTACAGCCTGCAAACACAAGTTTGGTTATAGCTTAGTTCTCCAAATTAGGACCTGCTTCTATAACCGCACCTGCTAAATGCAGTTACACAGCAATACCGACTTCAGTGTGATGTTAGAATGTGGTACAGTGTGTTAGGCTATTGCGGTCAAAGTTGTAGTGGTATTAGAACTAAGAAATCCCTCACTAGGTGGGCTAGAACTTTGCCCTAACTGGCCCTGACCTTGGGCACTTGAGCTAATTTCCATGTGGCCCTGGCCTTGTTTTTCTCATCTTGAACACCCATCACGTGTGGCTCCTTGTCTGAGTCAGTATTGCTCCCGAATCACAGGTGATGGTCGCTGCTGTGCCTCCTCCTCCATAGTCCACCCTTCACCGTTAGCATTTGGACCTCTCTTGGCGTAGAGATCTGCCTGTCTCTCAGGCTGGCGCACTGCATCATGTAGAACAGCTACAGCCTCCTTGCCTGCTTCAGACAGACCTGGAAGACAGCACTGGGCTGGCTCTTCATGTCCTTGGCTGACCTGTGCTGGCCAGCCCCGCCCTCTGCTTGCTGCAGGCTGGGAGGAGGCTCTGGCGGATATCAGGATGGGGTGAAGGCTGGCATTCTCTGGGATAAATGGATTGGGTTCACAACGTTCCTCTTCCTGTCCCTCCAGTTTCTGTGTTGCATATTTGTGTTTAACTCTGAAATCTATTAAAATGAACTTGAGGGACTTTCTGTGATATCCACCTGGTGTAACCCAAGATTTGTCCTTGTCAGGCTGGGTACCCCACCCCACCGCGCCCCCAGGAAAGGAGGCGAGGGAGGTGTGTTGCAGGCTGGGTCCCTTTTCTGTATGTGTGTGTCTTTGTGTCTGTAGGGTCAGCAGATTGTTACTGAGAAGACTGAAGACCCCTCTGTCTACAAACTCAGCAAGACCAATGTCCCTGCATCTACCCCAAGAGGCCAGAGTCCTTAGCAGCCCATTTCCTGAACTTGGGGAGCTCAGGGCTCTGCTCTGCCCCCCTGGGGTAGGCTGGAATTGGTTGGAAAGAAGTCACAAAAAACTGAGTAACATCCTTTACTGTTTGTGTCAAATTCTGACCTAGGCTCTACCCCAAGGAGAGTTTGATCTAGCTGCCTCCATGTCCTGTCATGGCCCTCCTGAGGTGCTGACCACACTGATGAGGGATGCAGGCCACTTGCAATCTGCAGTCACCTCTTCCATACCCCAAGCACAGCTAGGCTACCTGTTCACTCAGCCCAGAAGTGCTCACTTCTCCCCGTCCCGTTACCCTTTAGTGTGGGCTGCCTGGCCTCAGAGTGTCCCACAGCTGCAGCGCACTGCCCATATTCACAGTGGATTGCAAGGGCTTGCCAATTAGGGTGGCTTTGCAGGGTGTGAGAGTGGCAGCTACTTTAGAGAAAGTGCAGCAGTTCTGCCCTCATAAGCACTGGCTGCAGCGACTCTGTAGAGCATACCTGTATGTCACCTCCTGATCTCATGAGTGACAACCCTGGGTCCCCTCCCCAGACATCTGTGCTTCCCAGATTATTGGCAGTGACACCCACTGACAAAAGTTTTTATTGTCAACATGCCCCAATGTATTTTTTTCTGGACTGTCTGCAATGCCCTTCCCTTTCATGGTAGCCGCTTTCCACTGTCCTGATCACCCACCCTGTGCAGCCCACAGGCAGATACCAGCACCTCTATTTAACACGGGAGCCAAGTGGCATGCTACCATGTGGCACACGCAGTACACGAGGTCAGCGCCCTCTTGCTCGTGCCTGTGGGGAATGCTGCCCTCTCCCTCCCTTGATTTGCAACAGGCAGAGAAGACCTCTGCAGTGCACTCACCTGTCACTGTCTCTGCACCAAGGAGCCTTGGCGCGCTCTGGTGCCCCAGGCAGCTCTCCTGCCTGGGAGGTTTGTATCTGTCCTCAACAAGCGCGTGAGGGTGGAGCTGGGAGGCTTCCCACCTAGAGCTGGAGCTGAAGGTCAATTCTCAAAGCTAGTGTGGCATCAGTGCACGGACACCAAGCAGCGACGGACTGCAGGTCACATCGTCCTCTCACCCACAATGGCCACGGGGGGAGGCTCCTGCCAAAGCCAGTGACTTCATCAAATATTTTATTTTTCATCAAATATTTAAACCAGGCACAAACACCACCAGCACCACCACGAACTGGCTAGCTCTTCTGGTTGTTAAGACTGGGGGAGTTAATTCACTTGTTACAATTGCTAAATATCTTTTAAGAGTCAGTCTGCCTCTCTCAACCCGCTAGCCTCAAACGTAAGAGCAATAGGGTTCCTGAACGCCAAACTGTTCACTCTCATCTCAGTACTAGATGCCGCCATTTGCGCCTGAAAGTGTTTCCAGAGCCAGCAGGGCAGGGATGCTGAGGGCCTAAGCACCTATGCACAGGACCCTTCTAGCAGCCCCTGCCTCCTTGGCCCTTAGGCAGCCACAACACAGGCACTAGGGCAGGATCCACTGCACAGCTGCTGCCTGTGGTTTCTGTTTGTGCCCAAGCTAATGTGGCAGAGTCGGCTGTATTCTTCCACTGGCCCAGTGTGCCAGAGGAACATTCTCTCATTGCTGAGAATTATTTTATTAAAAGCCTTCCTGGCAGTCAGCACAGCCCCCTTCCTGCCTGCGTCCCCTCAGTCCTCAGTGCCCTGGGGTTGGGTGTTTGGCCTTGCCACAGTGCCCAAGCGCTTGCTGGGACTGTTCGCTTCCCAAGCCAAGGTGCTGCCCGTTTTACTCCTGAAGCCTCTGCTCACCTTGCACGTTTCCTGGCTGTATTTACAGCATGACGGACAGGCTTTAGGAAAAAATAATTCCACAGGGCCTGACAGGCTTATCTACAGTTGGTTCCATCCCTCCCCACTGCAGCCCCCATGCCTAGGTCTGCATGGTGGCTGATGGGTTTCAAAGGCCAAGACAGTTTGCCGGGCTACGGTTCCCTTGGCTTTTTGTTACCTTGCATACTGAGCTGTTTCAGGGTAGCCTCTGATTCACCAGAGGCGTTTCATAAGCAGATGGCATCAGAAGGCTTGCTTGGGGTGATATCCCCTCAGGCCTGCAGACTGGAATTGCTCTGCAGGGATTAGGGGAGCCTCAGTTTTCTAAGAAATTGCTCAAAATCTGCAGCCCTTCAAGCGACTCACACAGCACTGCATGCCAACCGCTAGGTGGCAGTGTGGTGCTGCGGGAACCAAGGTTCCGCGTTGCGCTTGGCCTTTGCCAAGTTGGTTCAGTGACTGGAGGAATGTGTCTTGTACTGTGTCTATTTTCCAACTTCAGAATGCATGACAACTCTGGCATTCTGTGAAACCAGCCCGTTTTACAAGCTAGAAACTAGACTTGTTCATCTCCAAGTTGTCCGGCGATAATGGAACTGAGGGGGGAATGCTGTTGTTTCGCAAACACGCAGAACCACCTCATTTTCACACCACCCACTGAGGCCTGGCACCCCTAAGCCACCAAGGAACAAGGGGTCTATGCAGTATGCTCCAATACAGATTCTCTTCATAGTCCTGAACGTAAACATGTGGGCACCAGGAAGATAGCATCTGAAGCCCTTCTTTGTCCAGACCCCGGGGTGTCTGTCCCTGTGGCTGTCAGTCAAACAAATTCAAGGTGAAACTATATCTTGCAGGTAACCTTATCTCCCAGTATAGGTCCTAGGGGTCATGGCTCTGTTTGGGGGAATTAAGATCACCTTGAGGAATCTGCCTCCTGTGCAAAGCCTGCTCTTGCTCCAGGCAGCTGAGGCAGAGATACCAGCCACTGCTAGAATGGCTTCAGTCCTGCCCTCCCCACGCAACTTGTTCCCCCTAACAGTGTGGTGAGTGTCAGCAAGGGAGGGGTTCCAGCTGAAACCCAAGTCCTCCAGTACATGTCCGATGGCCAGTGACCACTGGGGCCCCAGAATCCAGCAAGTCTGGACATAGGGAGGGGGGTAGGGAGCAAACAGCAGTCCAAGGCCCAAAATGAGGGTGTAGGGGATTACTTGACTGGGGTACAAGGAGGTGGAATGAGGATTTCCCACAGTGGCTGCAGGAACGCAAGGCCCAGTGAGGAGAGCCATGAAATGGAAAGATGCTGGAAGATGCTGTACCTTCCGCGGCAGGGCAGGCTTGGGACCCAGCCAAGAGCAGATCGAACTCCTGAGATGACACAGTACACATGGAAGCCATAGAGACTTTATTAGAATCTGCACAAGCATGAGATAATGTACCACAAAATACTTTTGATTTTATAACATAAAGTATGGTAGGAAGCTGTCAATATACAGTGTGGTCAGCAAAACAGGGAAACAGAAGTTTCACATTTTTTAAAGGTGATGAGTAACACCTGTACTTGTCCTTATAATAAAATATAATAAAAGAGAGGGGCCCAGCAGAGACCAGTGTGATTTGCCTTTAGCATCAGAATCTAAATCTAGAATCACCAGTATAAGAAACTATAAGAAAAATATTAGAAAAATAGAACATCAAACAAGAGAAAAATATCATAATTTACATAATAAACACATTAACTTTTAATAATGGCTCCACATTCAGTAGAAGAAAAAATGTAATGGAGAATCCACAGAGATCCAGGTTTGATAATAAATCAACCCTTAGCGTTAATATCATGACCCTTTGTGATCCTCTAACCCATGATGATGCTGGAAGGCACAACTGAAGCAGGAAACTTACCTTCAATATATATTAGAACTTCTCCCAGGGGAAAGTAAGTCCCAAACTTAGAAAGTTTGTCATCAAAAACCACAAGATCATATGCCCAGTTAACAGGTTAGCAGAGTCTGAACACACTTTCCCAATCCCGCCTCGGACCCTGTAGGAGGCACTAAGACCCTGAGAACATCTGTTGGGACCAGGTCTCCATCTCCGGCGGGCTGTGCACAGGGTGGCACACACAGGGTGACCCGCAAAGGCTCTTGGGTAACTGTGAGACTCTTCTCTCTGGGAAGAGAGCCTGTGGTTCACTGAAGCAATGGGCACAAATGGCTCTGGTTAGTGATGAAGATGGGTGCAAGTGAGCGAATTTCTTGCCTTCCAGTTCCAACAGGCATCAAAACTATGATGACATCTGGAAAGTCACATTTTGTGCCACTGCATCAATAAAGCATTTTGGAGCTCCATAAAAGTCTAACAAAATGTACATTTTGGAGCTTCTCATAGAATACTCTCATTATAATGGCAAAAAACAAGAGTTTAAATTATACATAACAATTACATGTAACACATATTCAGCTCTGTTTGAGCTTGAACTCTGTAACAGTTCTACACCCAGTGCCGGGCATCCTCTGCCCAACGACTCCCTTGTGCTGGCAGCTAAGGAGCCCACCAGAGTGGACCCAGCCACACCTCTGCACTGCCAGAGACAGGCCACTGGCGCTTAGGTCCCTTGCTCTGTCTGCACGGCATCAGCCTGATGAAGAAGCAGGTGTCTGTATGAACAAGGGGCCCTCAAGTCTGACAAGACGCACCCCGACATGCAGCCAGGCAAGTTTTCTCTAGCACGGAGGACTGCACATCTGGCAGCGCACCCATCCTGCCTAAAAGTCTGGGTGGGGCCCCACAGGGTGTGTCAACACACTCAGAAACCCCACTTCCTCTAAGCTTCACCCTGAGTTTAGCACAAGCCCATACCAACTGGGATTGCAGCCAGCTTGGGGTTGGGGCTGGGGCTGGGGGGCAAAGAGGTATTCATTTGCACCTGTGCCCCCAGCCATGCAGCTGGAGCACTTGAGCCTCAGCAGGGGCAGGCCACATGTCTCCTGGGGATGCACTGCCAGTGGGGACCGCACTATTGTCCTGGGCATGAAGAGTGGGTGGAGAACCCCAGCACTCCTCTAGTAACTGCTGGCCGGCGGTGCCTGAACCACATCAACAAATGGGACCAGGTGGCTGACTGCCAGACTGAGAGAAAAAAAGACCTGATGCAGTTTCTGATGCTGCAAAAATAAAACCCAAAGTGGGGGGAAATCTGGGTAATCCTAACAGTATACATTGAGCACTCCTTCTGAATCGGCCCAGGCAAGAGTGCCCCATTTTTTCCTGTTGGGATGAAAGGTAAACTCTGATCTACAGGGGCCAGCCTGGGTGTGTGTGGGGGGGTGGGGGTGGGGGGGGGTGTGTGTGTGTCCATGGTCCCATGTCTCCAGGACAGTTCCTTCTCCTGTCAAGCCCCCAATCTACTAGGGTCCTACTCCTGCCCCAAAAGTGCCTCCCCACCCCCCTTTTCAACAGATCTTCTGCAGGAAGGGATTTCTACTGTGTTGGGCTCTTCATGAATTTGAGCTGAGACAGCAAAGATGCCTGTTAATTCAAAATAGCTCTCCAGTGGGACTCCTTGGGGCTGGGACAGGAAAAGTGGGCTCTGTTCCCATGGGACATGTATGTCTTTAGAATGTGTAAACCTTGACAGTAGAAAATACTAGTGCAGCCATGCCACTCAGAATATTCTTATTTGAGCAAAGCGTTATGAAATGCGAAACTACTGGTCACTCTTGAAGCTTGAGCGAGGGTGGCTGCACATGTTTTTACTTTGGGAGAAAAGAGTCAGGGATGTGGCAGTCTATCGAAACTGTGAGGCTCACTCCAATATTTGTCTCTGGACACAGGTGGGAAGGCCCTGGCCACAGTATCCACCTGCTCTTAAGGAAAGCATAGTGACGGATACATTATTCATATAAGTCCCTGGGTGTCTTGTCCTGATTACGAAGTCATTCCTCTAACTAGGGAAGGCACAGGAATACCACACTCCCTGCACCCAGGCCTGGGTGAGCTCCTCTGTCCATGCACAAGCGCCTGAGAGAGGAGAGGAGGAGGGATTTCCCACTGTCGTATTATCAGCCTGAGTGGCTCAGTGGAGGGACAAACCCAAAATATATATTTCAACTTTGCAGAACAATGCAGGTTGCGACCTGAACGTCAAAGTATAAACGGACCACTGGGTGCTGTCTCATACAGAAATTTCAACTAGAAAAAAATTAAAGCTAAGCAAAGAAATATTCTTCCTCTATCTACCTCACTTCCCTCTCCATCTTTGTCTGCATAGAAAAATAATAATTAAAAAAATCAGGCCAACAAATAGCTAACAGGTTGTAAGAAAACAACAGATATCTGAAACCCCAACAAAATAAGTTAATATTTATCAAAATATTTTACAGCACCAATCTACATAGATTTAAATATCTTTCTTTGGAAACCCAAGCTTTAGGGGGCAAGGAATGCTTGTGACTCTCCCTCTGAAATATGGATGACACTCAGAACAAGCTCTCAGCGAGCTGGTCCAGGCCCAGTACAAAGGCCTACTTCTTGGCCACGTGGCCATCCTCCACTAGCTGGCCAGACCTTCAGGCTGTTTCATGCATATATCTGCCAATGCAGCTTTTGAAGCTCAGATGTCCACTCTATCCCTGCCTTCTCATGGTGACTAAAATGCTGGCCTCCCTCACACTGCATCCACGTCAGCCTCAAAGGCTCTGAATGGTTCTCTGCAATAAATGAGGCTCCACCATGATCTCTTGCTCCATGGCTTCAATCTACAAGGAGTGTCTGACATAGAGTTGACTGTGGGCCTCACACGAGCTACAGGGAAAGGGTGGGGTGTGGGGTGTGCACAAGGAGCTGCAAAGGGACACTGGTATCCCAGCTGGACCAAAAGCCCCCAGACCTACTATGGAGGCACAAGGTCTAGGTCATGTATGGCATCTCACCAGTTTGCAAAGCCACAGCATTTATAAGACAGATACATGAGAAGGACAGCAACAGGACTGCAAGTCATCTCCCTCATGGGCCACACACTGTGAATCACGTGCCTATGGCATGTGTTAATTATTTGGCCATTTTTCAAGTTAACATTAAGCCCCAACTGAACTTGGTGGAGTGATTCATGGCAACTAACAGGAGGATTCAATCTGATTACAAGTAAAAAGTCACACAGACCAGGTCCAAGGACAGAAGCACTGTGAACCCACAGAGAGCTGCCACCTGTCCTGAAAATCTTTCAAAACTCTAGCAATTCAGTAGATGGCGAAGACCCAAGGAAAACAGAATTCTCAGCTCTGCCAACTTGAGACCAGTCCTACACAAACAGTCTCATGTTCCAGTTACTCAGAACGCATAGGCAGCGGTGACAGACACAAAAGCAGCAGGAACTACTCTAGTCCTAGAGGGAAGGAAACTGGAGAAAGCCCTGGTTTATGCTCACACATGTGAGCAAAGTCAGCCCTCCCCACCCTGATGCTTCTGTTCTCACAAGACCGTACCCTCCTCCATGCAAAGACAGATCCCTGGCCCTCAGTTCATCCATCACCACATCAGAACAGAGGCCTGCCAGGAAGGAAAACGGTGGGGAGCAGCCTCATCCTAACAACCAGCTGGATGCAGCCCAGAGGGTGGGGGTGGCTCTAGGGGTGGCATAGCTGTGGCTCTGTGGTACTCATCCTGGACCTAGGGCCAGCTATTCAGGGCTAAAGGGGACTATGGCTACTAGAAGTCTGAGGTCTATGCCTTTGCAATACCAGAGCAGTCCAGGGAGAAAGATCTGTTCACAAGGTAGGAGACAAAGGTCTCCTTTCTGCCCAAGAGTTCGGCAGCAAGGATGAGCTAGGAGGGGAGGGGTTGATTTCCTCACTCAAAGGGAAGCAGGAGACAGGTGGCCAGACACAGCTAGGTGGCCCGGGTCAGGGAGCTGTCAGAGGAGTCCAGGGCCTCATGAGTTGGCTGTAGGGCCAGGTCCGGTCAGGCACACTGGCTGTGGCTGAGGCTCCAGTTCAGCTGGCTGCACCTTTGGTGGCATTGGGGGTGTCACAGATATGGGTGGGTCCTGTTGCATCAGTGGCGAGAGGGAGGTACCTCCCTGTCCTCTGTGGCTGTGGCTATCCCTCTGGGCTGCTGCCACCTCCAGTGGGCAGGGCTGCAGGTCACTTGCACTGGTCCAAATTGCCATCAGGAGTCCTTGCCTGCTCAGCAGCCAGCGACGCCTCCTCGCTGTGCCACAGCCCATAGCCGAAGTAGATAGCGAAGCCTGCAGGCCGAGACAGAGAAGCAGCATGAGCGGAGTGGGTGTGCGGCCCTGCAGGCTGGACTCAGAACCACAGAAGGCCACCTTTCAGGGATGCCCCCCACAGCTGTGGAAACATGGGTCTCGGAAGCTCAGCCAAGGTGACAGGGTTGCTTCTACTGCGGCAAAGCGTGCAGCTCCTTTCAGAGAGCTGCACACGGTAGCCTTCTCGAGCAGCGAGGCAGAGAAGGGCACTGGGCCCTGTGGCTTACACCTGTCCACCGCTGGAGGGCCTAGGAGTATTACAAACTCACGCTGCTCCCTAGCAAAGTGGGATTTCTGTGGGCACCAGAGGTTCCCAGGCTCTCTGCTTGGACAATCTGTATGAACCCTGAATTTTTTAAATAAATGACAGTCAACTGCAGGAAACATTTAATGCCCAGAAATATACTTATTAACACAAGAATCCATAGCTCTGTTCCAGCAACCAGGACTCAAAACGTCTGGAGTGGAGCCTGGAACCTGTGCTTCCAACACCAACTGAGGAATTGTGCTCAGATGGTCAGGGATATCTTATGTATATCTTATGTAGCTGACACTGGACAGCCACGGACAGCAGGAGCCCAGGAAGGGACCTCATGCTCTAGAATACTAAGATTTGTACAGGGATGGGGAGTGGAGGCGTCCATGCCCACAGGAAGTGTTCACAGGGAGCTGGGAGCAAGTCTGTCTAGATATGGGCTGCACTTTGCTGAGAATGAGATAGACCAGTGTTGGACTATAAAGCAGTGTTGCCCTCAAGAAAAGGGCTCTTATGAGCCCGAGGAGGCCAAGAGGCAGTAGCCACCAGCCCTATGGCACCAAGCCCATGGCTGAGGATGTCGGCTAGGACAGCACTCATGGGCAAAGGCCACGGCCAGTCTTCCTGGCATGAGTGCCAGAACTAAGACACAAAGAGGAAAGATCTGAGTCTAGGTCCTCTAGTCCTGTGGGGGAGTAGGACAGTCAGCTCTAGAGATATTTACCAGGGTGCAAGCCACTGGCCCTCAGATGAGGCTGTAGGCCCCATACACTGCACCCATCCTTGGCCGTGCAATATCAGAAACAAGACAGTGGTTGTCCCTTCAAGAGCCCTGGCCACATTTCCCCTGGGTGCAACGTTCTGCCTTTCTGCAGAGTCTGTTATCCTTCATACTGGTGAGGGCCTGCAGCCCACAGACCAGGTCCTGGGCAGGTAGATGGAGGCATAATCTAGACTTTCTCATCAGGTGAAATGGGTGCCTTATCAACAGTATGCATGGCCTTGTGCTCAAGCTGAGGCCTGATGAGATAACTAGTTTGGACAACAGACTATTAAAATGAAAAGGGGTTAGGCCTGCTAAGTAGCTCAGAGAACTAAAGTACCTACTTAGACAGGCGCAGGGGCTAGGGTTTGATCCCTAGTGTGCCATGCCAGCCTCAGCTTTGGGGCACGCTGAGACAGCCAGTGAGACTCGGCATGATGGTGCATGTCTAATCCCAGCACTTGGGAGGCTAAAAACAGGCGGGTCACTATAAGTCTGATCAATGCAGTGAGACCCTGTAGTCCCTGTACTAAAAATACACTAAGAAAAGAAAAAAATAGAAAAGGGGTGGGAGGACTCACAATCTACTAGGAATTTGACAGTTTTCCTTGTGTTACAGAATGTGGAACAAGGGAGAGCCTATGACAGTAGCATGCAGCCAAGTAGTGGGGAAGACCGATGAGCAGCCCCTGTACAGCCTCGGAAGGGTGGGGAGGCTCCCAAGAGAAACAAGGACACTAACTGTGTCTGCGGCAGCAAAGCCCATGAGCCAACATACCTATCAGCATCCAGACTGCAAACCGGACCCACGTGCCCTGGTCTAGCTGCATCATGAGATAGACGTTCACGAAAATGCTCAGAATGGGGAGCACTGGCAAGAAGGGTACCTGCAGAGATGGGAGGTGGCATCAGATCTGACAGAGGGCCCAGCCCACACCAGCGCCCACACTCCCAAGCCACAGTCCCAAACACATGCAAATCAAGTGGGAATTGGCTCTAAGCTACCAACTGCCAAAGTCCAGTTCCATTGTAATTTTTCCTTCTTTTTATTCTCCTGCTAGAGAAAGGACTGGAAGAGGGGTTTCTATTGTATCCCTAACAGTGAATTACTTTAACATTTGCACAACCTAAAAATACAGAAGCCTAGCCATCTCCAAGGCTCACAAGTGATAGGTGATGCACACATGGACAAGGTGCACTCGCCCTGTGAGAGCCAGAGGCAGAGAAAAGGGTCCATCCTCGCCTTCCGGAGTCAGTCCCTTTGCTCAGTAGACCACCTTTGGGTCAGGAGCACCCCATTCTATAATTGCTAGGGCTAGCTGGCAAGAAGGCCCCTGGAGCACCCAGCAGGAGGGCCAGCCGAGACCTACCAGGAAACCCTTGCAGGCCCATTAGGCCACGGTGCTCACCTTAAATGAAAGCTTGGTCTTGCTCTCGGGCTGCCTCCAGATGATGCCCATGACCATCGCACTGAGCAGGGTCATAATCATGAGGACTAGGATCGCCCACAGCTCCCCTCTGCCCAGAGCATCTCGTCCAATCACAGCCACGATGCATATCGCAAGGATGAAAACAACTAAGGAGAGAAAAGAGAGGGTAGCTCAAACTCAACCATTTCTCCAGTTGCCACAGTACTGTCAGTTTTCCCCAGAACTTGTCCAGAAGGTAGCACTGACCATAATTAGGATAGAAAAACTGCTGTCCTGGCCACACTCAGGTGACAAAACAGACACTCGTCTCTAGCAACATCACCCACTCCATTTAAATGCTCACTAAGAAGATAACCTGCAATGCCAACAAGCAGGACTGCAGACCCTTAACAGGGAAGAGCTGAGCTCTTACCTATGAGGCTGGCTGAAACATTCACAATGAGTCCAGACAATTTGGAAGGCTCCATGTTTCTAGGTGTAAGTATGCTTTTCAAAGACAACTTCTCTGCTTTTGGTAAAAAGCCTGTCTGGGAATCACTGGTGCTCACAAGTTCATTCTGGTCAACTTGATCTAGCTCATCAGTTGTTCTGGCCATCTGGTATACCAGGTTAGGTTGTTCTGGCTGATACCTGTAAGCAAATGCATGGTGTGTGACCACTGTAATATGCTTGCATTCAGCAAAAGGACATGTACCAATTTAAGTTCTTAGCAAACCTTCAAAGGACAACTGCCTGGGACACAAGGCATAAGATAGGAAAGCGGCAGTCTAAAGGGTGCATCCTCTAGCAATGCAGAAGTGGAGGAAGAGACATCTGGGTCCTTCTTCCTGTGTGGGCAACACTCTCACTCAATGGGGGTAACATGAACTCCACTGTGAAGCAGCCCAGAGCAATGTCCTGGAAGGATCTCTTGCTCTATGAAGCAATAGCAGCCCTTGTGTTTAAGATATTAAGCCACTTTCCACAAAACCATAGTCACAGCAAGCTAAAGGATAAGACAGAAATAGAAAGCAATAATGCTAGGCTCCTATTTGCTGCAGAGAGCCACAGAATTGTGTTGATAGGCTGATGGATGATAAATTTCATGTGTATGATGTACTTAGATCAATTTAGTTTAAAATCCCAAACACCTTAGAGTAAATAACTCTCTGGAGCTGGGTGAGGAACACAGCCTGTGGCATTATTTCTAAGACACAAGCTGCCTACACACAACTTCTCTGTTTTAAATGAAGCACCTCATCTCCCCACCCAAAATGAATGGGGAGCAAATCTTCTCCATTAGCTTTGAAAAAGAGCGCTTTCTGAATCATTTTGCACCAAATAAGAGTGAGCATAAAGATGGTTCATCAGACTCACTTGTGCAACCTGACTTGGTCAGTTATGACAACGCAGAGACAAGAGAGCATATTCTAGCCTGGGGACAGAAGAGGGATCCACTAGTTTTTGCTGACTCCACAGGCTACTGCGTAGGCTCAGCCTAGGTTTTATTAAAGCAAGTGCTGAGTACAGCAGAAATGGAATCAGTGGCCTTGAAAGTACAAATTCCTGACAAGAGATAAGAACACTCATGCTGGGTGACCAATATAACAAATGCTGTTTTAGGCTATCTCTGCAGTGGAGGCTTTTTCTTTTCAGAGTAAAGAATAACTGGAGTCCAAGCATGTGCTTTGGGAGGGGCCCTGGGATGGATGAGAATACCAAGACACCAAGTCCAGGCCCAGGAGCTGCTTACTGTTCCAAGAGAGAAGCAGTCAAAACCTATAAAGGGTCCGTGAACATCATCTAGGCCACTCTGAGTCGTATACTGGGATTATGCCCCTGTCTACAGACAGTAATGCTACAGAAGCATCGCACTGACCCAATGCACAGGCTTTGGTCTCCCAATTTCCTAACGGGCCAGCCCTCAACCCCTCTGTTCCTCTCGATCAGCTATAGCTATTCCATTACCCTGAGCCCTCAAAAGTTGTGATCCTAGGACTCACACACAGCAGGGGAACTGAGAAGCTGTTATCTCCCTAGCAGCTAGCCAAAATCTAAGGGCACATTATAGAGAGAGATAGGAGAGACCCCTGGCTTTTCTAGTATATCCTGTCAAGCAGGTTCTCAATTACCACATCCCATCCACTCCTTGGGAGCTCATAGTTAAGCTATCGCGAATGTAAAAGTTATGCAACAATCTTGATATAATACCTACGTTTGCCATGGAGCCCAGGAAAACTATACATACCTTAAGACCAATACACAGGCAGCCACCAAAGAGTAAGCCAGGAGAGTGCCAATGGACATGAGGTCCACCAAGTCCTTCAGGTCAAAGAGGAAGGCCATCACAGCTGGGAAGACAGACACTGGTATCTAGGACAGTCCTCTGTACACACCAATATCCAGAGCCAGCAACTAACTGTGACCCAGGTATGCAAGGCATGCTGTTCATTCCCAGCCCAACCACCAGCTTTCCAAGGAAGAACACTTCTTCCAGGAAAGACAACTTTGAAGTTAAAACATGTGCACGATCCCCAACAGACAATAATAATAAATATTCATATAAAAATACTTTAATCCTTTTTTGATCCTCACTACTTTGCAAACCACACCTACACTACACAAGAAGAAATTAAATTCAGACAGGATAGAAAACTTAAAGATTAAAGAATCAGTGACTAGAAGAGCCAGGATCTACCTACCTGTGTATCTTGCTTCTATTCAACGATCGATCATCCATCCATCCATCCATTCATCCATCCATCCATCCATCCATTCTCCATCCATCATATACACATAAATCACCTGTCCATCATCTTTCTAGCCATTGCCCATCCATTCATCTTCCGTTCATCCTCCACTCACCCATGGATCCTCCATACAACTAACTGAGTGTGCCAGTTGCCTAGGGAATACACTACCAAACCAGGTAGACCACAGTTCCTGACCTCACTGACGGTATCTGCTCCAGACATATGCATCAGTAGATAATAAAGACGGGGGAAAGAGGGCACATGAGGCTTTGAACTCAGGTGAGTCGGGAGGCAGAGTTGTTCTTTATGTATGAAATCACTTCACAAGCAAGAAATCTGCACAGCTGTTCCACGGTGATACCAGCCCCTTCATACACACACACACACACACACACACACACACACACACACACACAAACACACACACACCAGTTTTAAAGATAAAATATACATGCTCGAGGTAAGGGTATATAACTCAGTGGTATAACATTTGTCTCCTGTGAAAGTACTGGTTTAATCCCCAGTACTGCAAATAATGATAATAATTACGACGATGATAATATACACATACATATTTATCTGGAAACCTTTTTATAAGCACGCATACTTCTAATTAATGCTGACATGTATGTCAAATTTCCCATTTAAGTAATAACTTGCCAAGTCCTACTTTTGAAGTATTTTCAGCATGCACTGACTACAAGTTAAAACAAACATGAAACCATTTCTTTATCCACAAATGCCTCTGAAGCTGCTCTTGATCACTGCAAGTCAGAGAAACTTAAATTGAGGATAAATAATATGATTAAAGGGTAAGGACGGCCTCTGGATAATTAGAGAAGTATCCAACCATGCGTGCCACAAATGCCTACATTCCTCTTCACAGAGAAACCTGAACAAATTTCTTCCATGTGAGGTGATTTTAGAGAACCATGTACTTCCTTCAACTCCTACCAAATGAGAAGAGAGCAAATCCTTAGTTTGGTTAATACTGTGCACATTATACTCTCTTGAAAGATTACAATTCAGTCTCCTTTTATTGGCACAGAAAGGAAGTTAAGGCTAGTTTTAGCATGACCAAATTACACGTAAACACTGCAAAAAATTACCGTTTCCAATTCTTTAACCATGTAATAATGCTGGACATGCTCTGACATACAGCCCCCTCAAACTCAACACTGCGATCACTCACAAAGGTGGAAAGTAATTCAAAGAACTTGTTAAATGCATAAAAATTGCTTCATTTTTTCATGTAACAGTAATCCACAAAACCAGGTACATACAAAAGGTATATATCCTACTAATTAGTTGATTGCAGATGGTCGAGGGTCACTGAGGTCCAGATTACAACTGGTACTACATGCCTTGCTTTACCCAAAAGTCCACCACTGAACTCAAACTCAGGAAGAAACCTGGCTGCTTCTGGCATAAACACAAACCAGGAATCAGGAGCTGCTACCTCTGCCCTCCTTGGGATGCCTCCTCTCTGTATCGCTCTGGTCTCTATTTCTCCTCTTACAGTGAGCTGGTACCTGGATCTTGGGGCTCTAACATTCACACATAAAACAATGAAACATAAAACAGTAGGTGGCAGTGTGCCATGTGAGCTCTACTTCCTTCCCGCACTGGGGACCCAAGAACTCTACAGCATTCAGAGGGCTGTTTAGGGACTTCACTGGTCACAAATGGCCTCTCAGGGACAAACCTGACTAGAAAAAGAATCCTCCTTTGGCTCTACTATTATTTACAAAATTAGGAGCAGTATCAGAAACATCCTCAACATCCCCTGTGGAGTTGTTTGCACATTTTATAAAAGACTGTGAGGAACACTTACTGCAGAAAAGCTACGAGTTAAGATAGACAAACAGCTGAGTTTCAGGCACTAACCAAAAGTTTCACTTGGCTTGTATAATATAAGAAATCAAGGTGACTCCAACAAACTCATAGCCAACCTTACCAATAAAAGGAAGAAAAGACTAAAACCCATGTAATTAGCAATGAAAAGGGTGAAATCATAACAGGTCCTGAGAAATCTAGAAGATCATCTATAACTACTTTGAAAACCTGTATTCTAATAAGATGGAAAACAGAGAAGAAATGGACAGATTCCTAGATACATATGAATTACAAAAGCTGAAACAAGATATAAAAATCTTAAATAAACCAATAGCAATCAATGAAATTGAAGATTAAATTATAAACCTATCAACAAAGCAAAGGCCATGCCCTACCAGACTCACTGCTTAATTCTGTAAGAAATTCTGAGAGGATCTAATACCACTACCTCTCAAACTCTTCAAATGAAATTGAAAAGAAGGCAAAACTTCCAAATTCATTCCTAGAAGCAATCATGACCCTGACTAAATCCAGAGAAGGAGCCAACCATAATAACAACAAAGAACTACAGGGCAATTTCCTTAATGAATACAAATGCAAAATCCTCAATAAGATACTGCCAAAAAGAAGATAGCAAATCATCAAGAAGAATTTACATCTTAACTAAGTGAGATCCATTCCAGGGCAGTAGGGAAGGTTCAACACACACAAATCCATAAATGTAATACACCACATCAACTGAGCCTAAAGACAAAAATCACATAATCATCTCAATAGATATAAAAAAGCATCTGACAAAGTCCAATACCCATTCATAATAAAAACCTTACAGGAAAACTATAGGTCTTTATCTCAATCTGATAAAAGCCATCTGTAACAAACCAACAGCCAATATCACACTAAACAGTCAAGAAATTGAAAGCTTTCACCGAGACAAGGATATCCACTATCACCCCCTTATGCCACATTGTTCTGGAAACATTAACCAGAGTAACTAGACAAGAAAAAGAAATGTAAAGACTAAGGATAGGAAAGGAAGAAGCTAAATTAACATTATTTGGGGATGACATGATGCT